>UYYA01004953.1:19798-50387 GCA_900624975.1 Angiostrongylus costaricensis
CACACACACACACACACACACACACACATCATTACATTAGGTGATTGCACGATTTCAGAGCTTGCCGATGGGGTCTGTGGTCCAAGTTTTGCAAACATCTCAGCATCATGATGGTTGTATATTAGAACATACCCGGCTTAAAAAAATAATAGGCCGCGATAAGAAGTTATACATTATGCTTTTGACAACAGCCTCAGCTTAAGTGGGTACAATACCGATTTGTGCTCTCCAGACTAGCCCAGTTGAGTAAACTGGAGAACACAAATCGGGTGATTGTCCATGGCACCGTTAGGATGAAAAACCGGCCGAATGTAAGGTGGAACGAGGGTCTCAGTGGTGCAGTTGGTAGAACGTGAGCCTCCGAAAAGTGTAAGGGCGGATTTCGAATCTGGCCTGGTTTCCAAGATTAAGGAGGTTTTTTTTCTGGTTAGTAAGGGTTATAAATAGCCTCTATCCACTCCGAGAAGAAAAAACTGCGAAGATATTTTTTTTTACTACTTAGCATACAAGAGATCGCTATAAATCACTGATGACTTATTTCATGCGGTGCTCCACTCAACTACATTCAACTCGATGCCATTTGGGAAACCAGATTGCAAGAAAAAACTAACTGCTGTCGCTTAGAAACAATTTGCAGAATGTGAGGATAAATGTTGCATGGTCACCAGTAAACAGTTGACATAGAAAACATACGACAATATTGAAAATAGGAACTATTCGAGGAATAGTTACTATACTCCCGCCGCGTCACTGATTTCCCTCATAGAGAGATCTCATTCTGATTAGTCTCCGGACAACATGGCTCATCCTCAGGTAGTGGATAGAGGGTTAATGGTGGACCTAAGCGAACGTTGCTTGCCGCAGACGTAGGTGGATTCACGGGATGGACTCTCTGTTTCTGCTATAATGAAGTGGTACATGCCTTCTGTACTTACGAGGACGCTCTCAACGCTTTATCGCCGCATGATGGCTGGGAGGTGTTTCTGAGTGTCGGGCTGCAATATATAGTGGGGATTCATCCTTCGGCAGGGTCTCCCAATCTGAGAAGAAGTCCGGCGTTCCCACCAGGAAGCCCCACTAAGAGTAAACCAATGCCAGGATCCACCACCGTCTTGGTATCAGAGTTGCATGATGGCAAATCCTCCTCTGTTCCACAGGGGCTGCGACTTCCTGTGGTGGTGAAGACCTGGGGTAGACTTTGACCAACCTGACCTCGGGACTTCAGGAAACCATAATGGCTTAACCGGCAAATCTCCGTAAAATGGAGATTATGTTGGGGCCCGCACAACCAGTGAGGATGGACCATTCAAGTATCCAAGTATATATATATATATATATATATATATATATATGTATATATTCATATGATGTCCTAGTGAACGTGTTAGCCCCCGGAAAGGGTGATTTGTTAGGTCTCCACCGCAAACACCAGCAGTCCGGAGTTTTTCAAGAATTTCAGCATCTTAACCCTTTTATTTACTGCCTTTTTCTTTTTAATGGCAGGGTATGTTGCGAAATATAACTCGTATGTAATGCTGAGATATTTGCAAAACTCCAGACCGCAGGTGTATATCTCAGCATTAAATACGAATCTCAGCATCGTTGTGGTTATAAGGCTATTGTTTAAGAACAACAAGGACAACTTATATCAACCTGGCATCAGTTCAACAAGGGCAGTTCGTACGAGCGAATGTATTTGATCCTGTTAATCGGTTATCGTTGAAACAATTTACATGTACGGTCCATCTGATTTTCGAGCTCTTCTTTATACCTCAACGTCTCTGGCTCTTAATCGTAAGTGTTAGTAGGAAATTCCGAATCACTTTATGATTGCGTGATAGGAGATACTAGCTTTCACCCTTTTTATTGTGTTTTCGTTACCGCTACCTCATTCAGTCAGTCTCCTGCAGCTGACATCTGGAAATCTGTCTATGAAGAATAAAAATGGATAAAGCTCTTGGCGTTGATCTTTACCTGAGGAATGCGCTATATATACGACTTCATTAAGCATCGTTGGAGGTGACTGAATGCATAACTTTATAATGAGTCGCGGTGGCCTACCGATACATCGAGCCAGTGCTGGTATCCTTCCAGATAAGTTTGGTATCAATCTGCCGAACTGGGAAGGATGGAGAGCCTGGTGAGCCTGGGGAGCGGGGATCTGTCATGTGTATTGCAGGACGTCTCTACCACTGCGCTACACACGCCCCTACAGCCATATGCATATATAAGGGAATGTGACGTGAACTTATTCCTATTGGTTTACGACTTTATAATAAATGAAAAGCATTAATTGACGTTTAACGACAACTTGCAATGGAGATCATTCCTTAGAAAAGTCACTTAAGCCGAAATGAGAACGTAGTCTCTATTAGAAAATTTATCTAGCAGTACACAATGTTAGGAATTATCGCCACTCTTAAAGTAGCTAAAGTAGTTAAAGTAGTACCGTAAAATGGCCACTCTAGCCGCAGTCCACGAAGACTAGGCGGTTTCTGTAGTTGGATCGGTGCTGAAATAATTATTTAGCTATTCAAGTGGGTCTATTTGAACACTAGTATTAACTTGTTCCATGAACTTTGTAGAACTTTGTGATACGTTGTTTCCACCTTAGCACTTCAAAAGGGGTAGAACCGAGCAGAAAATTTTACAGTTTATAGTAACTGTTCTCGTAATAGTTCTTATTTTCAATATTGTCATATGTTTTCCATACTAACTGTTCACTGGTAACCACCCAACATCTATCCTTGCACATTCTTCAAGTTGTTTCTTGGCGACCATCTAGTGTCATGCACCTGCTTCACAGCTGGCTCGAAAGGAATTCTGTAACTTCTTTGTGACAACACTATTCTTCTCTGTCCGACAGTTCGGACACTGAAGAGGCAGCTACTGAATACAGGCTCTCTTCAGCATCTGCTGTTCCAATTTGCTTTTTTATATGAGCTACTACATCGCTGTCATATGTATTTTCTGTAAATCTACTGTATTATAGCCTTCATGAACATTCTGTGCAAGCAGATCTACTGAGAAACCATTCTAGAATCTTCTTCTGAGCACTGTTTGTAGTTCTTTCTCTCAACTTTGTCCATTACAGAAGGAATATAGGAATCATTATTAGTTCTCAAGTGTTCCGCTCGTGATTCGCTCGTATTTTACTGACTTACACTCACACCGTTCGCTCAACTAGAGGAGCTTGTCATGTTATTAATATTATATTGTTTTTATTGCTACCAAGGGTTATAACCCGGGTCAGGAATTGTGCTCTGTGGCAACATCGAAAAGTCCTGCATGGTCACCTCGTACAAGATCGAGCATTCTACTTCGAGCTAGTAATTATTTTGTGCCGATGACTGACTAGAAGACCTACTAAAAGGCCACTAACCCATTTATACACAGTTGCTCACTTAATTTCCTAATACAAGGGATTGTGAAAGTAGTAGAAAACATTGTTAAGCAACGTGCTCTTCACTTTTCCTAATGATCTTTGGCTACTTTCCTTTCGTCCCCTTTGCCTATCAGTATTTTTCAGACAGTGGAACTGCACGTCTAGCAATGAATTTCATAGCATTAGAAAAAGATGATTACCCACAGAGATGAGGTCGAACTTTACTAGTTGAAGTAGGAGAGATTAGATTTTGCATCTGTTTGCCAACCGGATACAAATCAAGCTATCCAATGGAGATAAAGTGGCACGCCACTGAAGTCCATGAATTGGCAGTGCTTCAGTCAGCTGGCTGGTAATGTTCTGCACGCTTAAAACTTTTTCAAATGTCTCTTTTCGTTTGCTTGTTAACGAACATTTCTCTTGTTTATGGTAAGGAAAAACTGTCGTGTGCACTTGGTGATAGTAATTCCCGTGCGTCCATCCAACAGCTCTGTAGTACATCTACTGAAATATTTGCTATATCCTGTGCATGTTCTGAGTTGTGGTCCTCATTATTTTCAGTCTTTGTGTACTCATGTGGCCTGTTTTCAATATGGCGACTAAACCTATAAAGGAATATCAACGCCATAGTTGTACGTGGTGAAATATTCATGTTTGTTTTCAGTGTATCTTTCCATCAAAATAGAATCGGCAGTTTAGGTTAGCCAATGAGCACTTTCTTTTCTGTTCTCAACTTCCTTAGCTCGGTTGTCCATATATTGGAGATAGGTAGAGGAAGGAGGTAAAGGAGGAAAATAGAACGGGGATAATGCATATTATCATCGTCAATTTCCTGTTCGGATATAAGCACAGAGAAAAACAATGAGACACTTTGAGCACAGCTTATATAATTTATATGAGAAGCATATAACAGTGGAGGCAATCCATTCAATGCTGTCATGTTACGGAAAGGTAGTCACCGCTGATAATGTAACTATTACTTACTTGGATACCTAGATGGCTCGGCTTCACTGTTTGTGCAGGCCCCGTGATAGTTTCCATTTCGGATATTTGCTGATTTAGCCAATATGATTCCCTGGAGTCCCGAGATCAGTCTAGCCGAATCCTCCCTCAGGTCGTCACTACCACATGCCTTCGCCATCTTTGTGGATCAGAGAGAGATTTTTGTGTTTTTTTTTTGAGATCACCATACGACTAGTTTTGCATCAGGACGATGGTGATTCCCTATATTGGTGGTTTACCCGTAGCTGGGCTTCCAAATGGAAACTTGGAACTCATTATCAGTTTGGGAGACCTTGCTAGAAGTGTTGAATCTCCTCGCTGCACATCGCAGCCCAACACCTGGGAACATCTCTCAGTCACGATCAGGCGGTAAACCGTCGGGAGGATGTAATGGGGCAAACAAGAAGATTTCAAAAACGAGATGGGTCCGGTCACGTGTAGCGTCATAACGACAAGGTAGGAGCAAAAAATTGATAGTACGGAGAAACCATGCATATTTAACTGCAAGAGTTCAACAGAAAATAAGGTGATGTTCTTCGTTTCCATCTAACAAGCAGAATCCACTAGTTGTTTGTGGCAAGAAACATAGAGAATGTAGAGTTTGCTACTGACCAATCAGCACTTTACGATCAACGCAAGTAGAGGTGATATGAGCGTGGGTGTCCTTCATGACTTTTCGGTAAGGCATCTCGTCTGTTGCTCTGATTTCACAACTAAGGGATGCTCTTCTAATCTATCCTATAAATCTCTTGCGACAAAACAATTCGATTCGCTTAATTTTGTCCTCTCTTACAATTCGCAGTGTTGTTAGATTACCTTTATGCTTTAATGGGTATAAGCTCTTGCGATTGTTATGTCGGAAATTCTGTGATTTCGACAACTGCCTTCTTTTTACGGTATCTACCACTTGTTGGTCGAGAATGTTCTGCTCAGTGCGTTAGCACAAAAGTGCTTCTGGCATCACATCTCCCACATATCCTTGACATACATCGCACTATGAGTTTCATTCAGCGGGTTGGCGCAACAAACAATTTCATGATTGAAACAGAGAACTCCTGAGGAGAAACCGATGGTTGAGCATTGGGTGGAGTCCTACGGGCAAGTCGACGAAGCTATTATCGGACCATTCGCACACACACTCAGTCGGCACTACAGAGCACGAAGCGCTGACTTTTCACGGAACTGACGATACCACCGCGTTTTGCACATTTACATTCAAACATATTACATTTATTATTCGTGTCTGTATGCGTTTGACCACTAGATCTTCACTCAGAAATCGAGTATTTTGCTGTTCATCAAGGTTTTGAACCACTTTTTCTTTGGTTGCTTAACTTTGCCGCGTGCGTTTATCTTATTTTAGAGCTCTTTCTGTCCACCAAACACGAGCAGTTCCTCCTCACATTTTAGTGTGTCAACAGTGATACTCGCTCTCCGCAACGAATTGATCGGAAGAGTAGCACTGTTAAGTGGCTTGTCGGCTTTTTTCGCTCGAAGTTTACCGAGTAGTGTGTCATCTGCAGCTGTGCTGCACTCTACTCTTAGCTAAAAACATGAAAAATACATGTAGAAGTCCTCATTTTGGCTATGGCAATGCTAATGTTCGCCAAATACTCTACGGAGTGACATAGTTCACTGTAAGAAAACGGTCTAAGTAAATACCCTATGCTGCTCATAGATTAGATAGGATATTTTTGAGATATTAGGCTTTCCTAGTGAGGTTGTACTAAAGTAATTTTTCTTCCGGAAAGTGCTGTTACTTGAAATCAACTCTCGTTCTTGAGAAGAGCCTGATCTTCTTTACATAATGTCTGAGCCGCTACCATCTTGCTAACCTGAAGTGTACTTGTTTACACTTTGTGGATCCTTGGTTTGACTTTTTTCGTACTGGTGCAGTTTCTGGGTGCTATCCATGTTTTTGAGTGTTAATCGGCCTTTCGGGACTGGGCGGATTTGCATGCGTAAGTGGGGTGCTCTGTTACGCTTGTTCGGCGAGCACTTCTCCCATTCTCCCTGAAACACCGAATTCTGTCGTTTTTTTCATTTGGCCATGTTATCTCTCAATCGTGCAGCATTGGTATTTCGACATTCTCGAGTTCATGTTGTGCCATTTCCATTTCTTTCATACGTATGTCAATGGCCAGGGTGACCTTCTTTCCTCGAAGTACACATGTACTTCTAACTCATTGACTATAATGTGATATGGCGTGTGAACGACCTGGACCTGTGATTTGTCGATTTTTGGTGGCATGCTTGAGGACCGAGGCAGTAGTACGGCGTTACCGAATTTTAAAGTTATAGTACTAATTTCCATATTTACTATTCTTAAAGCTGTTTTCTCTCCAGCAAAACGTGGCATTGTCTAGTGTGATCATGTTGCTACCTTCTAGAAGTTCATTCTGTAATTGCGAGATCTGCCACAATACCCACTGAGTTGCAGCGCAAACGTTAAAGAGGTCCCATAACGTTGATCATTCTTCTGGGATACGCTGTCTTCCTACATATCGTTTGCTAGTTTGTTTCGAAACTAGTTACGCAGTGTTGCAGTAGTTTAATATTCTCCTAGACGCTGAATGCAGAGACTACCGTAGTGCTCGTATCCTCCCTGTACAGATTATCCCGCTTATTTTGTTGTTTACTAACCTCTAAATGCTAGCAATGTGCCGCCGTGTGAGCAGCAGAGTCGAATTTTCAAATATCTTCTCCTCAGTGAGATTTCATATTTACTTAATTCTGCTACCACTTTCATCTCTAGTTTCTACCTTTTACTCATCTATTCTATCCCTATTTTACATTCTTTTCCGAACCTCACTTTTGTAATGCTCGACTATACTCTACTCTCCTGAATCAGAATTAGTTCTCATATCGCGCAGCAGGATCTGTTTTTCTTGGTTACCCTAGGCGCTATATCCTTTAATCCAGGGTGCGCCCACTTGTTATCTGATCACTTTTTGAGCTACTTCCTCATCACTGGACAAAATAACGACCTTGATATCATTTTTGGTCTCTGTAAGAATGCTGATTTCTCATCCATCATTTTATCCATAGTATCGAATTTGTTCGTTGAACCAGTTGAAAGTATTTTAAACAAAAAGAGATGATGATATTGTCAGCCAATTTATCCGATGTGGATTTCTTCACAGTATGGAACTTCAAAGCTGGTTTTCTCATTTCCTTCACTTTAAAAAACGCAATCGGCAGTTTTTTCCTCTGTCCCATGGAACAGATGTCAAGGCTTGCTCGTAATTGAACGCTACGAATCATCGACCATTGAAATATGAAGTCATACAAATGTGTTAAGTGCCACTCAGTTAAACAGTTGTTAGCATAAAATCTAGTCCATAATACCTGCTTGTTTAAGTTCCTAAACGATCCTATTCATGCGTCAGTTCATCCCGAGCTGATTGAAACATCAAAAATTGACTTTACTACTTCACAACTAGCACTGATTTCTATCACCTGTGGTATTTATCGAGTAACTAGAATGGACATCAGTTGAATATTTCATTGCTACTGCGTAAACTCTACTTACTCAAGAGATAGAACGAGTTCCACGTTGCCGTGTATCATGCCTTTTATTGTCTCCTGGTAAGGTGGCACCGGATAGCTCACAATGTTCTAGTGTGACGTATGGTCACTCTTAGTGGGATTCTGACTGCAAATATCAAGCCCTTTGCTTGGATGAGCTTGATGAACCACCGGCGTTCATCGTAGTTCGACACGAGGAAGCATACTGCTACATGTCATCCCTTAGAGACAGGACTACCAGTGGTATTTTGCTCCTCTTAGACAGTGTATGACATTCATGTGACAATCATTGAAATTTTTAGATAACTCCACTTGTGATCAGCCAATCTTTTTATTACTCGGAAATGTACGTGTTTTTACTACTCTTATCGAATTTCTCAAAGTAACGGCAAAACTGCAAACTGTGGTTTGGAACATTTCAGACTATTCATCTGAATTATTCATTCTATAGCATGATGACCACATATTATGGCTTTAAACTAGAAGAAAAACTGAGTCCAAACAGAGTACTTTCATTGAGTCAGTTATTGCAATAGTTATAAGATGATGCAGTGCTCGGGTATAATTTTGTAGACGTTATCTTCTGCTCCCGTTTAAATCTTGGTGAACTGGCTGAATTTGGTCTACTAGATGATTCTTGATTGGTGGCTAGGCTAAGCACAGGTTTCGATGCCATCGTTATGGAATTCTAACGCCAAGGCACCAAGTATTACTGCGTTCCACAACGGCTCGTGAAAGCCTTTGATGAAGATCGGTGAACGTCTTAGCTGAGAATTCTAAGGTGTTCTCATATTAACACAAGAGACAATTACCGGTCTTTATTGGTCGAAATCTAATATTGTGAAACTCTGAATCTTCAAAAGCGGAAGCGATTCCCACATCGACGACAATTCATGAGATAAGTCGACCGACCGCTCGAGAATGACAGACTGTTAGCGATAAAACCACAAGAATGCTGTAATATAAGCAAAACTCAGAGTCTCAAAAGGGCTTCAAGTCTGCGATTAGCCTTGCATTGATCTCACGTGCTGTCCGCCAAACCAACCAAGGCCACTGCTTTGCTTTTCTGTCAGCCATGTTTTGACTCTATCGGTGCTCTCAGCAATCACCTGTTAACGGAAATGAGCTGGGAAGCACAAATCGGTAGTGATTCCAATTAATGCTGAACCCAGTTAGTTGGTATCGATTTGTGCTCACCAGATTAGTCCCGTTGACCAGTGATTGCTGATACCACCGATAGAATAAAAGCATGGCTAAGAGAAAAGTAGAGCAAGGGCTTCGATTGGCTTACCATATAGCATTTGAGCCTCCGGTGAGGGTAAGAAGGTTGGAAGCTCTCCTGAGGTCCTGAGCTTGGCTCACCTTGTGATTGTATTTCATATCATATATTTCTTTGAAGAAAGAAAGAGCAGAAAATTAAAATGAATACATTAGTAACAATAGAGCTTTTGGCAACAATCCATCGGTTAGGAACGCACCGTGCATTTGACTCAATTAAGCATCTCTGAGCGCTGTATCAAACTTAGGAACAGTGTTTTGCAAGACACTTAATAGATTGCTGTAGATGCGCCATTTGAGACGGATAGCATGATAAATATTCGAGCTGTAGCATCTCCAATGTTTAACATCGAAGAAACTGGAAATCTCCCAAGGCTTGGAAGGAGAAAGAACAAGAAAAAGGGTCTGAATACGAGGCTTGGCTGACCTTGCCGCTTATGAACGAACAAATCTCCCATCCCTCCGTGGTCGACATGTTGCTGTTGGACTTCTTTGAGAATAGCCATTTGGATTCAGAAAAGCGGGTGGTTGATAATCTGTTGTGAATATCTGAAGCTTTTTAGAAAAACTATCATAGAATTCCGGGGAGAATCAACGCAATCAGCATTTATACACATTCATGAAGAAGACAAAACCCTCAAGTGGAAGCGGCATACTTTCATGGATGATGCGTACAAGTCAACAGACCAACAGAACGATGTACTGGGATAAGCAGAATATGTGAGGTCGGATGTATAAATAAATCTTTTAAAAGTTTGGCATCCCTTTCAATTTATAATACCAGTTTAACGTACTTATCAACTTAACCTGATATTGGCATGAACTAACATTGAATAAAACATGGATGCCTTGAGGAAAAAAGTTCCATACCTTAGAACAATTTGAGTTCCCAGTAATTCGATTTCATGAGTATTTAAGTTGAAATATTTATAACTACAGCCTCAATTTAACCGGGTTCACTGCCGATTTGCCCCCTCCCAGATCCATCCCGCTGACGGGTGATTGCTGTGGCAAAGATCGATGGAACTAGCTGAGAGACAGGTGAAACGAAGCACCCGCATGGTGTGGTGGTGAACGCGTTACTCCCCGGAAACGACAATAGCGCGTTCGTTCCCCACCGCATACACCTGCGGTCTGGAGTTTTGCAAATATCTCAACATCATTGAAGTTATAATACTTTGCTAAATTCCCTCCAGTTGCCTATCGCCTCATGATGGATGCTATTTCTGAATGTCAGACTGTGATGTAAAGTGAGACTCATCCTCCAGAGTAGTCTCAAATCCAAAAGTAAACTTGCGTCAGGACTATTGCGATCCTTGAGGTATCCACTAACTGGTAAGTGTTGACAACCTAAGGAAGCTCTAGTACGCTTTCGAGATTCCAGGGAAAGAAATTCTCACCCAACCAGCAAATTACCACTCAGCTAAGTGGTAGCTACCACTTCACTTTGTTTTTCATGAATATGCATCGTATTTTTTATTTAAATATTTAAATACTTGCCATATTTATATTATATTTAGTTATTTATTATTATCATTAATTATCATTATTCAGTTATATTTATTTTTATTTAATATTAAACACTCAAATATTTGAGTATGTTAGATTCGTTCAACTGCCTTGTGGTAAAACAGTCCCTCAAGAACGGTTTCAAATCAACGGAGCATTATCCGCCACCACCGGAAGCCTAGTCCACAACGGTTTCGATTGTTCGGGAAGTCCGTGAATGGACCGGCAGTGTGGCGGCACAGCGTTAGGAATGGGTCAATGCTGTCAAAGTTTTGCAACACTTTCTGAAACTATTTGTTTCAAAAAATTTGCAATTGAAACGATACTGAGACATTTGCAAGACTTGGGCCGTAGGTCACATTCGAACCCGCGACTATCCTTCACGGATGCCATAATTGCATAGTGAATGACTAATTTGCGTTTCAGTAACTTAATCTCCAGTCTCGGCAAGATTCTGAGCTATCTTGACTGTGGAAATATAATATTCACAGACGGTTTAAAAAAAGCAACTTGAATGAAAGTTGAAGTCGTGCGAATATTGTAGTCGCTCTGTCTTTCAAACACTTTAGCGTAGTGGATTTTTGGTAATGAGATACTAGATTCTTTTGAGGCCACATGACCACACCGACAGATCGCTCGATCGACACCGATATCACGACACCATGTTGCATTGGTTTCTGCTACGAGTGGAACACCAAGGTAAGCTTTAAGCCAAACAAGGATCAGGTAGTGCGTTCGCGATTAAGTGGTTGCGAAAGTTCAATTCTCCAGAAGTATCAGAACTTTAGAAAATGGGGGTGGGGCGATTGCTGCAAATGCTCTACTTTAACAATGCAAGGAACATTTTGAAATATTAGCCGTGCTTTGTATTTTGAAGATCTTTGAACAGTAGAAAAACTAGATGCTGTCTCCAGATCTCAATGCGACCTGTGTCGGACGATGACTCCGTAATTCTAATAGTGTCGCCGAAATTCGCTACCGTTTACGACCATGTCTCATTTCAGTGGAGCCTGAAGATCCATGGCATGACCGGACGGGTAGGTCGCGTAGTTTACTCAATTTCTGATGTAAATCGGTGCTCTTTAGAGAAATTGTGCGGCAAAGAATCGTCCTGGCTATACATCGTGCCTATGCAGCCGATTGGCACTCCTTGGTTTTCCAAGCCGTAGATTCATAGGATACTTACTTATTTACCACTTATTCACTCATTTCGTTGTGTTCCAACAATAACCCACAGCTGGTTGGGTTATGCAGAGGCTCGGCTACGACTTCGGAACTTCTCTTCTCATTAACATGCTGAATAAGCGCGATTTCCTCTGGAATTCCGAGGTAGCTGTGTTACGGTGTTACCCTACCTTGATTACTAGCAGTTGCCGCAGTCGAACCACTAGATTACTATTCATATAGTGACAAAATCAAATGGTATAGGCGGCATATGATCATGTTTGGCCTCAAACCATTCGTTTTCAAATTCGAATCCCACTGCATGTAGTATTGATTGGAATATTCGAGGAGCTAACAATAAAGTTAAGAATCAGTTGAAACGTGACTTGGTTTTTTATTCTTGGGAGTTGAAAAACATTTGCAATCGCAGTTGGACGACGATGTGGAAGATGAGGACGAGCTACCGTCCGACTATGTCGCCGTCGAACTCTATTACGTCGACGGTCCTGTCAGCCAGGTTTGTTCATTTAGACGAAAAGAACGTTTTGTATGCCCATCATTTAGTAAAACTCAATTAGGCAAGTATCATGGTAAAATTGAGAAAATTTTTATGTAAAAAAAATGTCTTCCCATTATTTTAATCCCTGTTGTCGCATGATTTCTCCAAGATGTACGTTGCTTTTGTTTAACGTTTGAGATAGAAGCACCACAACAAATAGACCAATAGTGGATGACAGTTAGTACTGAACTTTTGTGGTTCCCCCAAGGACTGTTTCTTAAAGTTTGCATGTAGTACACTGTGTGAACTTTGTTGTGTGGTGAAACAAGAGTCCAAAATTCGTCTAGATAGGTCAGAGTTTTCCCGGATTCATAGGAAACTGTGACAATGTATCCAAGAGAAAACCTATCTTGGCATCTTGTATGACAGCAAAATACCCCAAAAATGCATACAATTAAGTAATATACAAAGTAGTGATAAGATTACTGAACGAAGCATTTTCAAGAGTCTGAGTTTGATATTTTAACTTCCTTAATTTTTACGGCTTTCATCTAAATATGTTGTCAATTTTGCCCGTGACTACATCAATAGGAATCCGATCTAGAAGAAACTGATAGCTGCCGATAGTGCTGGTTCACGCGTCTAACAAGAAAATTGGCCCATCACGTTGGTGGCCTTCGTTAGTCTTGCCTTGGTGAAGTGAGTATACACTTAGGAATACTTCTGGAACATCAATCATCTTCGTATATCGAGTGTCGTTTTAAATGGATATCTCTCGGATCATGTGTTTACATTTTTGAGCTTACACGAAGTTAGTAAATAAAATTGATTTAGCTAACTTTTCAACATCTTCGTCTTCATCAGAGCCCATGATCCGGCTTAAACACATGGTGATTTCTCACACCGAGATTAATGGAAAGTCGGTTTTTGAAAAAGTATTATGCTCTGTGGTAGCTAATAATGATACCGACTTTTGCTGGATGGACTGTACGTGAAAAACAAGTCGTTGTCCATGGACAGTCATTATTGTGAACAACCAGCTTCTCGTACAAAATTGCGTCGCTGGGTGAGTGCGCCTTATTCGAGAGATGCTCCACTAAGGAATATCCAACTCGATACGAAGAAGAAGACGCCAAATCGAGAAGACGAACTAGTGTGGACCATGACTTGGGTCACCGGCTCTGATGAGAACGAAGACATCGAAACGTTAGCCGAATAAAACCAATTTGTCAAGCTCGTGTAAGCTCAACAATTTAAGTACATGTTGGTTTGTCATACAGAGGTTAAATGGAAGTCGGTTTTCGAAATCTTTTGGATCGCGCAAGCTTTAGTGGCTGTTATCATAGGTAGAACGGAACACCTAAATTCAGGGGTAGGAATCACCTCCAACCGTAAAAAGAGACCAATCAAAACAACATTAAACTCTAGCTTATTTTCAGTACAAAGTTATTACAGTAAAAGTTTTTCCATTTCAGAAGTTGCATTTGTCAGAATACCCAATTGTAGTGGTGAACTAAGAAAACATGGCCATTGTAGGGATATAAAAGTGAAAATTTTGTTGCTTAAGATTTTCCAAATTTCAAGCTTCTTTCCTTCCTTCTTAGATGGCTTTTTAATTTCTTCAACTTTACTGTGTAGGTGGATATTCGAGCTGTTGTTCGAGTGATGCAGAAGGATGCAAAGAATGAAGACAAATCAGATATGGTTGAGGAACGTCAGTGATTCGTCGTCATATAGTGTTTTCGCCAAGACTTTCCACCTTACGCACTGAACTATGATTTGTTCTGACCTTCTTAGTTTTCAGGAAGTACAATATCGATGCAACGCGGACGTGGATGTGAAGTGACTGACAAGGATCGTACGACGATCTCACAATTTCTGCAGGTCTGCAACAATTCTTTTTCAACGTCAACTTTTTATTTACTGCCTTTTACAGTTTTTCGCGGAAAGGTATTATGTGTGGTACAACCACAATGATGCTGAGATATTTGCAAAACTCCGGGCCGCAGGTGTCTGCGGTGGGGAACGAACGTGTTATTACCCTTTCCGGGGTCTAACGCGTTCGCCACCGCATCATACTGGTTCCTCGTTTCAACAATTCTTTTTCAGTAGCGTCTTGTTAAAAAGGTGCTTCTATCTACAAAAAAGCATAGGACCAATTTATTTCAAACGCAAATTTGCAAGGATTCGACAAGTTGGTGCAAACTCATAAGAGCATCACTAGCCTAACAGTAACTACGTCTACATGTCCAATCGAAATTTGTTAGTGAAGAATAAATTAAGGGACCGTGAAAGAGTGCACCCCCATATTTTACGAATGACCATAGGTTATGTGCCTTAATAGGAGCGTTAGCCACATTCTTTATGAAACATTTTGTTTGCTTTCCCTGCCTGAAAAAACTACTTAGGGCTTCTTCCTTTTGATGTCATTGCAGTTTATCCTTCCTCGCACAATAGTTTTCCTCGTTCGCAGTAGATTTCTCGTTACCTCATTTTAGTATTTTTCCACGAGGCTAAGATGGCTACTAAAAGGTAACGACGGAAGAACAGGAAAACGTTGATGGGTAATGCACATCTAATTTTTATGGCTAGGTTACCTAAAAAATAGTGCTATTTTGATTTCCTGGACTTGGTGTTTCGTATTTCTTACAAATTCGCAGCTATACGCATTGATTTCAATGCACCCGTAACTGGAGTTGATTCCGTCCTCCAGCTTTTAAGCAGCAATATATCCGCTCGAAGTTTATGGTTTATTAATTGTAACAAAACTATTGGAATCTAGAGATCTTTACCAAAAATATCCAGGTTTAATTACTACGACTCTTACGGAATCCATGAATCGTTTGCTCGTCTTGCAATATAAGATGGTGTCCCGATGAAAGCCGTTCATGCTAGCGCTTGCCATACTAGCCTTAACACGTCGATTTTCCACCTAGTTTTCGTCGTCGACCAAGTAGGACTTCAATTTTGCATTACGCACTGTGTTCAACGCGTGCAACGCAATGCTCAGAGATACCTTACAATTTGAATGTGGTCGCTGGTTCGATCTCGCGAGCCTGACTTAACAAGTGTTCCATCATATGGCGTCTACAAATTGGTACGAGACCTGTCCGGGAGGATAAAAGCACTGACTCGATAATTCCGTAGGTCACCGGGAACCGCTATATAAACCAGACAAGCATTCAATCACCACCTAAAACGATGCTTGATGAAATCGAATGCGTAGCGCACCCATAAGGATTGATCAACACGAAAAGGTTTGTCCTTTTATCCTTTACGCATGTGGTCTGTTGTACCCCACCAAAAGAAGATATCTAAAGTATCCTCTTTATTAGCAAGTGTTGGTGTTACACAGTACAAATGGCATGAAAGTTCCATGGAGCTTGTGTATTTATAATTGTTCAGCAGGCAGAGATATCTTAAACGCCTGACCTGCAGCACTCTTGAGCAACAGCCTGTTTGGCGAGGTGAAAAAAATCGTATGGAAAACACTTTTTTGCATACTATGAACCGTGCTACTTGTGCTACTACTGTGCTGATTGTACACTTTTTTCGAAAAAGGCTCGTCACAAACATTTGTGGTGGGAAGGTTGTCGATTGAGTACAAAAAGTGTAGTAGAAAACTCTGTGCGGTAGTAGAAAAAGTAAGGAGGAATGCGAATCGAAATAGATGCGTACACTTGTAAATGTGTTAAATACGACGAAATGGCGTTATGCCATTAGTATAACTTATGACATAACGTTAGTTCCGAAAGTTCTGTGATAGTAAGGGTAACAACAAGAGGAGGAAATTTGAGGACAAAGGATAAAGAAAAAACCCCTCAGCATTGATCAATCCTTAAAGGATGCATGCCATGCAGTCAAGCATTGGGAGAGGTGACTTAACGCATATTTGACCATTACGGTGACTTGCGGTGCCCTATCGAAGTATCAAACCTATGTTACTATCCTCCAAGACAAGTCTTGTACTGATTCGTCTACACCGAAGGGATGGAACACTTAGCGAGTCTCATGAACGAACCAGCGTCCACTTATTTACCCATTTCAATCAACAAATCATTCTTTACTTGATGTGGATAACACACACTTTTGAGAATTTATGGAAGAACTAGGCGTAACGAAAACATCTTTAGTTAGGGGATGTGAATGAAAGACACATAGGCAAACTTTTATGAAATCTGGCTCTTACTTTTTCAAGCACCTCGATAACCACTTTCTCAGAAAATCTTCAGCAACTTCTCCTGAAAAAGTCTCTGAAAAACGGATGGATTGGGATAGCTTAGGATTCCACCATAACGAAATAATTACTCTTGAATCTTGTTGGTCAAGTGGCGTGTATTCTAATAGTTTGATTTCAGTTCATAAAACTCCGTCAGAGTTGAGAAGTTTGTATTTCTACTTATTTATTTACTTTCTACACGACTCAATATCACATCTGTCATCACGGATCCCAACACTTCTTCCATTCCATTCCTTTTCTCGAATTCATCATCCATGCTCTTTTAATCCTCGCCTACGAGTTCGGTTGCCCCTTGAGAACTTTCCCTTCGTCATGAATGTCGTTAAATGCTGGTGGATTCGCTGCCCTCTGGAATCTTCAGATAGTCGTCTGGTGCGTTCCTGTGTGGATTGGAGAGATTCAGATTGTTCAAGGTTAGCTTGGTACCGACTTTCCGTCTCTGGAACAATGACAAGCTTGGCTGGTCAGGAGCGGCATCAAACGAGGACCTGGGTGGATTGGACCGTTCGCTTTTGGGATCACTACCATTGCACCACCCGCATTGTTGATAACTATAGAAGGAGGAGTTAACTTAATAGCAAGGATGGTTTTCAAAACGACCTAATATTTTTATTCAGTTGATTTCTGTACTTTCAATTCATGATTTTTCTTTTCAGGAAAACGTTGGGATGGTTATAAAGGTTTCGGTGCTTATCAAGATGGATGCAAAATTATTTGATCCTTACACATATCTGGACAATGTTAGCCGAGTTCTGTTGACTTAATCACTCAGGAAGATCATTAACAAATTTAGGTTTTCCCCACACCTCAAAAATCTTTCCTCACTACGAACTATAACGCCAGAGTCAACAGTAAAGTATGGAGGCGACGGTCGAGAAAGTGAGTTCAAAGGAACGAATTCACCGATTACCGTCAGGAATTTTAAAAAATTGGTCAAAAAGCTTTAAAAACATGGATAAGAACTCAGGGAACTTGTTCTATAGCCGAAAAAACACCTATCAGGGTTGTTGAGGAAAAACAATCGAAGAACAAACTATGAAATATGGATTTCTTAGTTCCCGTTAACTGTTTTCTGTCTGGGGGGGGGGGGGGGGGGGGGGTGGGCCCCAGCATAATCTCCATTTTTCGGAGATTTGTTGGTTAAACCATTGTGGTCTGGAATCCTGAGGCCACCCTGGTCAAGGTCTGCCCCAGGTCTTCACTAATACAGGCAGTCGCGGCCCTTGTGGATCAGAGAGAGATTTGCAACCATGCCACTTTCATACCAGGACGGTGGTGGATCCTGGTATTGGTTTACTCTTAGCTAGGATTCCTGATGGAAACGCCGGACTCCTCGACTTGGGAGACCCTGCCGGAGGGACGAATCCTCCCGCTGAATATCGCAGTCTGACATCTAGGAACACCTCCAACCACGATAAGACGGTAAACCGTTGGGAGGAGACAGCTTAATGCTGATGATATTTCTTTATGTAATTGTAATGTACAGCTCTTCCAGAAAACCACTTACTATATCTGTTCACAAAACAGTAGAGAAACAGATACTTAATGAATTGAGGTAGTATCTATCCTAGTGAAGGCGAGACATCCATCCACTCATAGGGAATTTCACCAATATTTCAATAATTGTTTTACATGATTCTGATAGCTGTTTGAATCAGATACACATACAAGAAAAATCGCTGCAGAAGACTACGCTTAAACGGTATCTTTCATCAGAAAATCGATGAAGGACGAAAACGGGAAAGTGAGTCGAAAGGAGAAAATCGATATTGAAAAGAAATTCGCCGAGGTCATGGAACAGGAACGAGAACGGGTGAGTGTAAAAGTGGATTCACATCCCAAAATGTAGCTATGCGTGCAAAAACTAATGCTCAGATGAGCGAAACGAATCGATTGCGTGTGACGGAACCGTCATCACGGCGAGGATCCAGTCAGACGCCCATCGCTCTCAACCACTCGCCAGATCATGAGCATCTCTTTAAGAAGGTTCGCATGCCCGTGACTTTCTACCTATCTTAGGTTTCATAGGTTCACTATGATTCCTAGGCAGTGTTTAGAAAGAAATGTAGGAGGTATGGAGTCACGTTCTGCGACCATTTATGAATTCCTCGAACTAGTGCCTTGTCTCGAAGCCAAATTCTTCTTAACATGAGTGAAATATGAAGTATCCACGATAAAGTGGTTTAAGTGTAGCAATTAGAAACGATCTATGGAAAGTTCTTACAATATAATAGAATAGGTAGTAAAACTGATGTTATCTGAAGTACAATCTCACAAGGTCCTGAATTATTTTCAGTTACTAATGACACGACAATATGTGAGGTATAGCTATTCTACATTAGTACTTTTTGAAGTCATTTATTTGTTGTTATATGACCCGTCTTCACGTCTGTTATGTTATGATCCTAGCAGTTCGCAATCGATTCGTTTCCTCGCATCCATCATCCACGAAAATCTTCCAACTTTTACGTGTGGCTTCGGTTCCTGCTTGAGAATTTTCATTTCACCTTGAATATTGTAGAATGCTAGTCGAGCAATTCTCCATGGAGTCCTGAGATAGCCACCAGGCTGGAGCGCTACTAATTGGACTGCAGAGAGTGATTTTTCCCCGGACAAGTGCGGTACCAATTTTCCGACCCCGGAGGGATGAGAGGCTTGGTTGGCCCAGAGCGGAATCGAACTAGCACCATGCTCGTCACCATCACCAAGTCATTTATTTACACCGCCTAACTTCACATATTGCGAGGTCCAACACTTCTTTCATTCGGTTTGTTGTCTCGAATCTGTCAACGACTAAATTTGGATTTGCGCCTGAGTTCGACTGCCAATTGAGATCTTTGCCTTCCACATGAATATTGTCGAATGCTAATCTTGGATTCTGAATGGAACCCTGGGATAACCTTGTTCAGAGCATTCTCAGGTTTTCATTACCGAGGCTTTTCTTAGCTTGCATAGTATTGAACCGCTAACTACCACGAGTGCGTTATACGGCATTTCTAACCACTACAATTTCCGCGGCAAAGCTCCGAATTTCTTTTAGGTCAGCCATCCCTTTTTACAGTATCGCGCTTACAACAGCTGTGAATATTAACATTGTTGTTCCACAATAGAGTAGACAGGTAGGGCAATGGAAATGATGCCATTCATTACGAACAAAGCGCTGAGTTGACCTCAGCCCGCCGGTTTTGCAATGGTGTTTTTGGTTTACGGCTTCAGCAGCGGTACGATAATTACTCTGAACACTTTCACAGTTTTTTCAGTTGTCCGGCAATCGGTAGAAAAGTTAGATATTCTTCTACACGAATCGTCTTAACATCTACTGGGCGAGTCTCGGCACTTCTTGCATTCTATTCTTTTCCTCGCATCCACTATCCACAATAGTCCTTGAACTTTTCACGCATGGCTTTGCTGCTGTTTGAGAATTGTCATCTGATTAATGGACGTTGTTGAATGCTGGTCCACTTGATTCTACCTGAAGTGAGGGATAGCCGTGCTAGAGTTCCCACTTGAACTGCAAGGAGTGAACTGTTCCGAAACAGGTATAGTACTAATTTCTCGGTCCCGGAGGGATGAGAGCCTTAGTAACATTAAGACGAGTCGAACCAGGACCATGTTCGTGATGAATAGCATTATCACCACTATGTTATCTGCCGTTTAGAAGAGTTCTATACGAAGAATAGAATACAAAATTTTACCGTCGGTCAAGTTCCACGAGCTTTGTGTGAATGGAGTAAGAGTAAGCAAATGGGACACAATGTGAAATATGTTGTTGACATTAGTAGATTTCGTTGCTTTTTTGTTTATTTCATATATTTATAGTTATTAATAAGCTGTTGTGAATCGTGTGAACGACGGAGATGCTCCTTCATTTATGATGGCCGAACAGAAGACGAATCAGAGGAAGTTGAGGTGAGGACAAAATGCCTGACAAAGGCACAGAGTCATGCAATTGCTCCGCTCTTCATTTTCTCAATTTTAACTTACAGAAAAAGAACATTTCTTAACCTTGAAGGTTTGATCCGATCACAAACGCAAAAGTTCAGAGTTAAAGGCAAAAGTTAAGCAATCTACGTGGAGAGAACCTCAAAAGGCGAAAACTCATTATTTGCCTTGACCATTCTCGTACAGAGTATTTCTCTTTCATAAATACCGATGCTTATTTCCTCTAATGTTATAACTAGGACTATGTCCTAAGAAATTTCTCTAACTGCATCTACATTTCAGGAGACCGAGTCAAGTGATGGAGAGGAGAAACGTTTCGAGTGCAGCGACATCCAAAAAGAGCACGTTCATGACGTGAGTCGAAAGCCTATAACTACAGCTTAGCCTAGCTAATTTAAGAAATTTTAAAACATTTTGAAATGCCTGCATTCTACGAAAATTTGTGGAGATTTTATTGAATTAAGCGGTTACATATTGGAGTAAATCGAAACAAGTCGATGTTGCAAAACAGGTACACACCGGAAATTACTGCCATAGGAATGACACTACGCTCATTACTTCACTTCCATGTGGGCTACGCCCCGTGTGCTGGCTCAAAAAAGCCTTAGTTGCTCCAGTTTACCAGAGGATCCAAACTAAATACTAATCAAAATTTTGAAGCGGGCCATCATTTAATGTCGGTACTATAATAATCAACATGTGTTTATATCGTTGAACTTACACAAGGTTGATAGAGATATTTATTCGGCTAACGTTTCGACGTCTTCATCTTTATCTGAGCCGACGATCCTTGTCGATGGTCCACAGTTGTTCCTCTTCTCGATGTGGTGTCTTCGTCTCGCATCGAATCGGATCTTCCCCAATTGAACATCACGAATTCGAGATCAGATCGAGACAAAGACGCCACATCGAGAAGAGGAACTACTGTGAACCATCGACAAGTATCGTCGGCTCTGATGAAGGCGAAGACATCGAAACGTTGGCCGAATAGATATCTCTATCAGCCTCGTGCAAGCTCAACATAATAAACACATGCTGATCAAAATGACCTTATTTTTGTTGTCGGACCACATTAATCATTAAGTGCTTTTTTTCTCGACGTAACACGAAGTTGTTGACATGAATTTCCTCTCTTGGGTGAATAACGTTTCGGCAGATTTCGTGTCCTACAAAGTCTGTAAAAGGTCACAATATCATTCGTTTTGTGCATAAATTACAACATGTTGTCGTGAATATGAATGGGTTTATAAGAGCAAGAACAACAATCAACGAGGGAACATTTCGTCGACGCCTGTAGCCAGCATCAAATGCTTAGCAATGTACTGACTACTTCATTTAGCTGTGAGCAGGATTTTTCTATTTTATTTTATTTGATCTGATCCGTCTTCGCGTCTACTGCGCGGATCCCAGCACTTCTCAAATTCGATTCGTTTCTTCGCATCCATTGTCCACGAAGTTCTTCCAACTTTACGTGTGGCTTCGGTTGCTATTTGAGGATTTTCATTTCATCTTGAATGCCGCAGAATGTTGGTTGAATCGATTGTTCCTGGAGTCCTGAGATAGCCGAGCTGGAGTGTTCCCAACTGAATTGAAGAGAATGAGGAGATGAGCATGCCGATATTGGCTCCCCAGATCAATCCCGTTTACGGGTGATTGCTGATGGAAAAAAAGATCGACAGAACTAGCTGAGAGACATGCAAAGCGAAGGACCGGGATGGTGTAGTGGTGAAGTGCGCTGCTCCCCGGTAAGGACAACAGCGCGTGTTCGTTCCCCACTGCATACACCTGTGGTCCGGAGTTTTGCAAATATCTCAGCATTTCATACGAGAATGAGGAGAACTAAATAGCTATAATAGGCTGCAGAGCAAATTGTAGCTGCAGTGATTTTTCGCAATGCTACGGTATTACCGCGTTACCACGTGTTCAACGTTAAGGCGTGGTATCCAGGAACAAACCGAAAACTTTCTATACATTCTAACTCCCAAGTGAACAACTTACTTGGATAGCCCGTCCTCACTGGTTGTGCGAGTACCCAGCATAATCTCCATTTCTCGGAGTTTTGCTGGTTTAGCCATTGTGTTTCCTTGGAATCCGGTGGTCAGCCTGCCCTAAGTCTCCTCAAGGTCGTCACCATCGCAAGCAGTCGCAGCCCTTGTGGATCAGAGGGAGATTTGCCACCATGCAATTAGTTTGGTACCAGGATGGTGGTGGATTCTGGTATTGGTTTACTCTTATCTAGGTTACCTGATGGAAAGCCGGACTCCCTTTCAGCTTGGGAGACCCTACCGTGGACATGAATCTCCCGCTCTATACCACAGCCCGACACTCAGGAACACCTACCAACCATGATAAGGCGGTAAACCGTTGGGAGAAGTGAACAACTAGTAAAATCAAAGCCACTGGGGACTTTGCTAGTACTTGTAGCATAATTTAGATATTTCCAGTTGCTCGCAAATATGTACTTCACTAAGATTGTGCTGCCAGACATGGAATACGTAGAGGATTTCGTCGACTTCCTCATCGATGCTGAACTCAACGATCTCCCAGTATTGAAACGGGCATGCGAGCGTTACCTCTGCGGCGAACTGAACACTGTAGGCCATTGAAGCTTTTGTATCGTGAACAATTCCAAAATTCATTTTAAGCGATCTTCGTTATTTCTAAAATTACAACGAAAATGTCTCAAGAATATTGTTCATTATTACTAGTCAATATTACTTAATCGGATACCCCTCGGCAACATGATATGCTTTCATTTTTTGGTTATAGAAAACCTTTCCTTTTTTCAGAAGAAGGACTTGCTTACCTCTCTTCTACTCGACCTACTCTTCATCTCCATTGTTTTCCAGCTCTCTGTCATGAAAAGCATGACATTGTCCGAGTTGGCAAATAGAGCTGACGAGTTGTCTCAGCTCGACAAACTAATGGAAGACGAGGAATACAAGTAAGAATGCGGCATAATTTAACACAAATTCTTTCATTATCGGAACCAAAGTGTGGCAAAGCCCGACGTGTTGATTCACTGCCATGTTTGTACTGTCTTAGGAAACTCAGTACCATAACGAGATGTATTTCCACAGACCACACCATAGCAAATCGGAGGTCTTGCCTAACTAAGGTCTCTGTTGTTTCAAGGTTTTACACATGGTCAGACCATCGACTACAATATCCAGGATGTGAAATGCAGAAACAATCATGAGTTGGGCTTTGTTCGCTTCCTTAGTTGACTAACGAAACCACATCCTTATCTACAGCAAAAATAAGGAATACGGACTAGTTTACCCAGCGCCACATCACCAGAAGAGTCCTGTCTCAAGAAACCTTCATTCTTACATGCGAAAATAGCAGGCAGAAGTCCATCATCAACTTATATGCACTAAATGTTCAGAAGAAATGGATTTGTTTCCTATGTTTCATTTATGATCAACAGATAGACGGTTTCTGAATGCTGCAGCTATGTGCATTTGAGTCGATAAGTCTACGTGATGAATACATGGATGAATGAATAAATGAAATCAGCATCAGCTCAACAAGATCACTTTGTGAGATCATATAAATAGATGAACTCAACTTCACTGCTCAGCAAGAGTAAGCAAATGTCTCAAGAGCACCACAGGAGCACCAGAGATATGAAAAGGATTGAGAACAATCGGCTCTTTGCGTCCCTTTTCTCGTGTACGATCCTACCTGTCTTAAGGTACGTATTCGAACCCTGAAGGCAACATGAGCAGAATGAAAGGTCACTTAGTGTTAAAGAACACTCTACCGATTGATTAGGAGCATCTGATATCATAAAACTGAGAAGGAATTCAATTCCACCTAGGCCGAATCATAGATCAGAGACGTTGCACTTAGGCCAGAATGTCGAAAGTTAGGTGAGCCGAACAAGTGGCACCGACGACTGGCGAACAACTGTAGTTATCCACTGGGTTCAACGGGATGTCAAGCACACTGCAAAATATCCATTCACTTGGAGGTCGAATTTCTTCGCGAAGAACCTCGAATACATTATATATGATCACTTCATAAATATGATGCCCAGGAAGCGACGAGAACACGTTGACTTACTCTTGCTAATGATAGTAACAAATTGAAACTTTCCTGACGCCTACCTAAACCATTCAACCAACGACAAGACGTATGATATCCGCTATACAGCCACCTAACAACTGCCTTTCGTGTATTTCCCATTCACTTCATTAGATACTTTTGGCGGAACCTACTTGCAGGACACAATTTCCAGAACAGAAAAGCACTCGCGCACTTGATACATGAATACATGAGTAAGCCCATGTTTATATTCAGAAGATATAAACCAATTTATTATAGCAGGAGCCCATTCTCTGAAGTCAATCTCATCTCAGTAAGAGAACGAAGCCCTTTGGTTCGCGTTTTCCCCTTTGAGCAACTCCCACGTAAGCTCGAGAACTGGGAATTCCTCAGTGAAA
The DNA here is from genome assembly GCA_900624975.1 of Angiostrongylus costaricensis. Classification (NCBI taxonomy): domain Eukaryota; kingdom Metazoa; phylum Nematoda; class Chromadorea; order Rhabditida; family Metastrongylidae; genus Angiostrongylus; species Angiostrongylus costaricensis. The sequence continues at coordinate 44,794 of UYYA01004953.1, forward strand.
GCCCACTACTAAATTACAATCACCGCCAGTATGAGTTTAAGGATTTCGTTTCATGCAGACATCAAAATGTGTCTTAGTACAGCTCCCAAATCCAAGAGATTTCGGTTCGGTTCCTAAAACTGTCACAAGGCCTAAGATTACGCTCCTTAGATATCAAACTATGTACTGCAGAAAGAAAATTTTGTTTAGATCCCGAACGGATTAGCTCTAACTGCTCAGTATTGTGTCTTGTTCTAGTCATGGATTAGGTCCTACCCATGTTTTTTTCTACCACTTTAACCTTTAGCACCTTAAAAAAAGACTATTCAGAGTGCTAGACAAGCGCATCCGATCGCTCTCAGACCGCAATTTGGTGGAGCTAGTCGAGCAGTGTTTAGCTTTCAGAGAGCAGCGGAATAGAGTGCAGGTTGTCACGCTTGGTACTTAGAACCACATCACCGTCAACAAACCAGTAACTTCTGTAGAGATTTCTTATGCCCAGTCTCGTTTCTTATCAGACTTCATTGAGTGCGCTTGTTTACTGTATATTTGAGAGCACTTCTGGACTTGACATTTGATGCAATTATCAGCGCATGATGATATATATCCTGTTCTGTCGACTGACTAATCCTCTTCACTAATTGCGCTTTTGTTTTGTTTTGTATTTGGCATTCAGAGCGGATTAACATTTAGCAATAAAAATTCATCGAAACTGAGTCGCAAAGGAGCAAGAGACCCAAGCAGTAAAATATCAAAGCCTAACTTCGAAATATCAAAGCCTAAGTTACAGTAAACAAGGACCGTACGTCACATCAGCATTTGTATACAACAAGCCATGCAGAGGATGACCTTACCATAGCAATAAATGGACACCATAACTTAAAATCGATCCCTGAACCTGCCGTAGTCAAACCAAACGTACTGCTTTCTGAAACTCGTACAAAAGGACAATCAAGTATGTTGACTGCTAATATAATACTCCTGTACAAAAAAAATTAAGTTGAATGTCTGGAAAGAACAACAGTCAACTGCACAGGAAATTAGATGCAAACGCAGTAATGGCTTGGAGCGCACAAGCAAAAGAAGGGGAAAATACAAACTTAAGTGGGAAAGACCGCTGGTCAATGAAATGGAGGATAACGTCGGCGAAGATTCGCGCATTACATTCCACATTCCGACACCTGACTAAGCGGATAACCATTGGTGGGCACATTAGTCGTGCGTCGATAAGCGTCCGCACGTGATCTATCGTGATGTCGGTAGCGGAAAGGTCAAGCAGCTGCACACATCCCATGCTGACCCATTCGATTAAAGAATCGAAGTCGGTAATTTGACAGCCAACCAGTGACAACTCACGAAGATTTGGCAACCATGTAGACTGTAAGCAAAAAGCAAATTATGTAAATCACATGAAGGCTCGTAATAATACAACACAATGACAAACGCGGAATTCTTGAATCGCAAACAAAAAAAGCCATATGTCGACGTTTCGGGACACTTTAGAGACAGTTGAAACCAAAAGATATTTGTGTGAAAACTTACATAATTACAACAGAAAAGTGATACTTGTAGCGCAGCGGTCGGAGGCGCCCTGCAACATACATGGGAGCGATCCCCGCCCCGCGCCCCAGACCCATCAAGCCCTCCATCTCTCCGTGATTGGCAAAACTTGTCTGGGAGGATGACAGCATTGGTTCGATAAATCGGGTGGGCCACCGCGAGTCAATGTAAAGGCCAGATATGCATTCAATCACCTCCAAACTATGCTTAATGAAGTGGAATGCATGGCACATCCTCAGGGATTGATCAACGCTGAGAGTTTTACCCCTGATTTATGGAAATATTCATGCATACGTAAGCCTTTTTCCTTTCGGAACCTTGTTTTTTGAATTTAGCAGCCTTTAAATAAATGGCCTAGTAGCTACGACACCTTTGAATGCCACTGATCAACAGAAAATATCCCATTTGGCCGCATGAGAACGTGCGTCCTTGAAGACTGATAGTAGAAAAGACGGAGTTTTGAATACGAAAGTCAACTCCACGTAACGCATCAGCAATAGCAGATTTCCACTTCAACAAATATTTGCGACAATCTTCTCTAGAATACATTCTCCTACCTTAAGCTTGAGGCGCGCGTGTAGCGCAGTGGTCGGAGGCGTCCTGCAATACACATGGGATCGATCCCGCTCCCCAGGTTCATCAAGCCTTCCATCCCTCCGGAGTCGGCAAGTTGGTACCAGATTTGTCTGCGAGGATAGTAGCACTGGTTCGATACATCGGTAGGCCACCACGAGTTATTGTAAAGGCCAAATATGCTTTCAATCACCTCCGAACGATGTTTAATGAAGTCGAATGCATGGCGCATCCCTCAAGGATAGATAAACGGCGAGAGTTTTATCCTTTATTTTTAATCACAACAAAAAATGACTTCAAAACTGCCAACTCAATAGTTTGCATTTTACAACCATAAATGAAGCATTTTAAAATGGCACATAGTTATTCAAAAATGAGCAAAAGGAACATACCGTGAAGTAAACACAACTCAGATCACAGCCGTCCATCTTCAGAGTTACAAGACTATCACATGATGATAAGAGCCGCTCAACCAGATGTCCTCGAAGCAACCCACTAAAGGATACATCGACCGATTCAAGATTGTTCAATCCTAAATATAAAACGTCAATTAAAATAAAACTAACTTCAGAAACAAGAATGCTGGTACAACTTTTTTTGCGATCACAGTCGACAATTTTCGGACAACTTTAGCAGGAACGAGAGTTGAAAATCTTCCTCCTACACTTTCATATGACCTAGGTGTATGGTATCTGCTCAGTCACCAACATGATGCAGTGAGGCACAGAATCGTATCCTGCTTGAAGAAGCTCACTTGCTCACTCTTCTCGCTGAGATATAAGCACTGAAGATAATTAGCGAAAAAATCACTTCAGAGCCACAAGAAGAAATCACAACTTTATTTCGATAAAGAAAATAAAGGAAAAAAAGAAACTTCGCACTTTGTTCGAAGACAGTAGTAAACTCCAACTCCAGCGGTCTTTATGTTGATTAAGAAATTTTACTACGAACAGAGACATACTTTTTTTGAAAGTGGAAATCTAAGTCACTTTCAGCCACGAGTGAGACATAAATGACCCATAACCTTAAATCACCGCCACTTTACTCGTAACAAAATTGGAAAGTGGTAAGCTTCTTTCCGGCCCAAAGGGCCGTGACTGATTTTGATGACCCGAAAACGGGATAACAAGGTTGACTTGCGACTTCATGTTAAAGGTAAATCCCACAGTCAGAAATAAATCAGCCTTAGTGTTTCGGACTCTGAGCGTTATCTTCTAGAGTGTTTTGGGGTGAGACAGCCAGTGAAGGGCAATAAAGTCTTGACTTGCAATAGGACGTCTTTGGAATTGGATTAGAACAACATCAAAGCAGGACTGCATCCTGCTCGGAATGAAGAACACCAGATCAATCTCCTCTCCCGATACTAAATCGCTTTACGACGGTCCATGATCAGAAGATCTGACGATACGAAATCTAAATGTCAAGACCTAAAGCCTGTGAAGGGAGAATCCCCTTACGAAATGTTCAGTGACAAACAAATCCATACGCTACATATCACTTATAGAGGTGATGTCACCTTGTCAGATCATCCTCAGATTGCAGTTCCCTTGACAAATGCAGAAAAGCACCACCATTACGTAGTTACCAATTCGTGCTCGTTAGCTGATGAGAAGGTTGCAGTAGAATGTCCTACACGCTCCGTGAAGGCCTGGTAAAACCTTACCTTGTAGGGATCTCAGGCAGAGTCATGCTTGATCAGTATTCAGATACGTTGATCAACACTGGACAAATTATGATACAACTGTGTGCAAATCTCAGCACGTTCGTGGACAAAACACACAAGACAGCGATCGGAATGAAAGAAGTGAGATCCACGCTGCGCGGGTTCATGTGAATAAATAAATAAATAAGTGGATAAATAGACAACAGAATTGTTTTCATAGTCTTCAATGCAAGAATAAAAAGTCGTCCAAAAGAAAGCATTGCTCCCTAAAGATCATTTCGCCGCTATGTTACGGAACTGATAATGCAAAGGTTGCACTCTAATAACTCCTGTTCCAGGACTTCCATATCAAGCCTCAGAATTCTCTTTAAAAAAAACCCAATCAAGATTGTTCTTCTGAAGCAATCCTGTCTCCTGTATCACCTGTAGTCCCATTGATCATCGAGTGACTCGAGCGGGCGCCAGCAAATATTCCATTTTTCCCTGTTGCGTGCAAAAGTAGCCCAGTGGGGTCTGCTCGCTCTAGGGACTCGTCGAGCATTATATCTTTCTGCTAGGCTCTTTGTGAAAAACACTGACCATCGGGTCGGTAGTCTTCCTGCAGTACGTTTGACATCCCGAGGAATCCAGTTACTCGGCCCATGTCAGTCGTTTGTCATTCATACGCATTACGTGTCCGGCCCACCTTATCTTCGACTGTTTGGCGTACAAAACGGCATCTTTGATTTCTGATCGTTGACGCAGATCGAAGCATTCAGGGGCCTGACTAGGGGCCTTGCATTCAGGCAGGTAACGTGTGAAGATCCGAGCCAGTGTGTTTACGAGGACTAGCGTAAAGTTCTTCAGGTGTTCTGATCTTATCCTGTCCAGACCTGATGCTGTTTGATTTTTCACCGACGAAATGGCATGTCGGATTTTGGTAGGCAGAACCAGTGGTACAACATATCCATCCTTCTTTATTTCACATGACGAGAGATGGACGTGGCTATCGAAGAGATCTAAGTAGTATTCGTGAATGATTTTCTCCATTGTCTTTCTGGACGCTGTAACTGTTCCGTCTGAGCGCCAGAGAGCAATCATTTTTGTCTTGTAATTCGCGAAGCTTCGGTGGACTTTGCGAATGCCTTTCCCAGCCTCTGCAGCTTCGGCCATTACTGCTACTCTTCTCTCTTTAAGATCTTCTTTTATTTTTTATCACCTGTCCGCATTGTTTTGCAAGTTCGGACGATATTTCGTGGTTGCCTGCAGCTCGTGCGATTCCAAGCTGGCGTATCAACTCGAGAGTTCCTGGAGACAAGCGTCTCTTGGTGACTTTCGAACTCTCAGCTTTCATAGCGCTAACGTGAAGATGTTGAATGAGCCGATCGTATTCCTCGTCGATGTTATCGACAACGGCATCTTCCCAACAACCGATTAATGAATTGAATAAGTCTCAGTTTGTGGTGGTTCTGGGAATTCGGTTTTTGAATTTAGCGGCTTTTTCTCCTTTCCTGCAATAGAATCTTGCACGAAGGAGACGATGGTTTGAACCTGTGCAGAATTTTCTTCGTATTTTTGTTGAGCAAACGCGAGGTGTTATTATTCTTTGTTCACGATTAAGCTGACGTTTCGGCGGATTTCGCCTTCCTCAGAGCCGCTTCCTATGAGGTTTCCACTATGTCACGTAAAGACCAACCGCACAGAAATCACATGGAAGTATAATGACAGACAGACAGACAGACAGACAGAACATTATGTTAAGACATTATACTTCCATGTGATTTCTGTGCGGTTGGTCTCTACGTGACATACTTAGTGGAAACCTCATAGGAAGCGGCTC
>UYYA01004954.1:0-50302 GCA_900624975.1 Angiostrongylus costaricensis
AACAAAATTACTTGATCAATGCCGAGGTTAATAGAAAGTCGGTCGTGGCAATTATTGCAAGATGTTTATTTGTTATTTTTGTGATGTTTTAATGATAATGTGCGATGCACGATGCACGATGTGCGCGATGATTATGTCCGGGAGAAAAACAAGTTGTTATCACCAGACATTATCATTATACCCACCATCAGCATCGTCTATAAAAGGGCATCACTGAGTGAGGGTGTCTCATTCGTGGAGATAGCTCACTGACGAAGACCTGACTCGACACGAAGGCGAGCTGCAACGTCGAGACGAATAACAAGCGAGGACCATCGACTCGGATCATCGGCTCTGAGGAAGACGAAGAGGTCGAAACGTTAGCCGAAAATAAACATCATTATCAACCTCGTGTAAGCTCATCAAAGAAAGAATACATATTGATTAGTGATACCGAGGTTCAAGGAAAGTCGGTTTCGAAATAATACTCATGTCAGGATTTGTATTCTACGAGAAATACTCTAAATGAAAAGTTTATCTACCTGTAGGCAGTGCCGAATGAAAACTATGTATAACTACCATATAACAGGATATTGGGTTGCCCACATCCGGGTGCACCATCTATACTAATTTAATTATTGTTCTTTCGAAAAAGTTAAATCGTGCTTAGCTCTTCATATGACGTATTATTACTTATCTTAATAGCTTTGATTATTATTTAGACGAATTAATAGCGACGTGGGACGCTGGCCCAGATATCGGCAGTATGAAATTGCAATCATACTAAATACATTCATTTCTGGCCTATGTGATCATTTGCGCAGCCTACCGATGTATCACCGTCAGAATTTTCTATCCTTCAAGAGAATACTTGTGATAGTGTTTACTTTTTATTTTCTCCCTACTACAATTTTTACGACATCGTATTATGCGAAATACAACCACAACGATGTTGAGATATTTTCAAAACTCCGGACCGCAGGGTGTCTGCGGTGAGGAACGAACGCGCTATTACATTTTTCGGGAGCTAACGCGTTCACCACCACACCATGCGGGTCTTTCGTTTCGCCTGTCTCTCAGCTAGCTCAATCAATCAGTGCCATCAGCAAAAATTGTAGTAGGTAGAAAATAAAAATTAGACATTATGATCTCAACTACAGCTTTACTGGGTCCAATGCCAATGCCGGCTGCCCAGATCAATCCTGTCGATGGATGATTGCTGACGGCACTGATCGATAGAACTAGCTGAGAGAAAGCTGAAACGAAGGACCCGCATGTTGTGGTGGTGAACGCGTTAGCTCCTAGAAAGGGTAATAGCGCGTTCGTTCCGGACGCGAACACCTGCGGTCTGGAGTTTTGCAAATACTTGTAATAATTTCTCAGTTCAAGAGGTACGCACACACATTTTCATCGATTATAGTGGAGTGTTTTAGTGCTATGTGTGTTTGTTTTACGTGAACCAGTATACATATTTGTAGTTCTGCTTTCATCCGATTCGCTTGTTCTCATCCGTAATCAACGGAGGCCGTCATTGAATGGTTGGGAAGTTCACTCTTCCTGGGATTCATGCATAGCAATGTTAGGGAGTTCCAAAGTCTTCACCAAACGCACAAACCTACAAATTTAGTTCTAACTTAACCTATGAGAACTAGGTTTATTGGCTGACCTTGTGCGCTCTGATGCAGGTCCTTGCGTGCATCTTTGAGTAGCACCTGCATTGTACTATACATGCTGCACAATATAAGCTGTATCATAAAAAAGGTGCATTTTCAAAAATATATTTTGTACAAACAACGCATGTTCATTTCCCATCTCTATCCTCACAACCTGAATAACATTGAAATGGCTTACCTCCTTATGTTTGATAAAGAATGCTGCTGAGTGGTGAAATGTGTAGTCATAGGAGGTTCATACCGCAACAAGGTTCTCTCGAGTTGAGAAAGAGTTCAATATTTCACGTGTAAAAACCCATCTAAAGTAGTGCAATACCAGAAATCACCATTGGCCGAGTTGCAATCCAGGCGCAAGGTTAGAAATTCTCTGTTCCCCATATGCTGGTGATTCTTTGTAGTGGGGTTTCGGGAAAGCTCCACAGCATTTATCCCCGATCTTAGGTTAAGAAAATGTCTTGAACAACTTACCAGACGAATAGAAATTGTAGAAACAAAGAAAAGGCTTCCGTGTAACTGGTTATTTAAGCGCTCAGACGTCCAACTCAATCTACAATTCTTTGTAAAAATGACGGCGCTTGCGAGAAACGACCGTAATATTTCTCAGTGATTTGGGAGAAAAATTCCTTAACCACAGAGTAGTGGTGACAAATTTGCCAACTTTAATCACTCATTGAGATTTTGCTCTTCCCCGATCGTGATCCGTTTACAAATTCGAGAAGTGAATGAGTGGATGTGGATTTTGTCTGCAAATGGACCTCACTGGCCAGCTGAAAAACAACTAAGTAGGATGTGCATATCGCACTTCGTTATGAAGACCCACATTCCAATACCTTAAAAATATTTTCAAAAAACTTCGTGCCGTAACAAATAAGAAAAACTCTCGAAAACTCTTGTGGAACAAAGCACAACTTCATTCTTGTTAGTGATTTATTGTTTGGGCATAATTTCCCTTCCTTAGCCGAGCTATGAGGTTCCTACGTCGTCACTAAAGATCAGCCTGTCTAAAACGAAGGTAGATCTGAAACCATGTGACCACATTTCTACCCTCGTAGTGGTGAGTCCTAACACCGCTTTATTCTTAGCTGCAGTTCTAGACCGCAATGCTGAGCTTCGTAGCCTGGTAGATCCTGTTGGGAGATGAGTACCACGGTACATCGCATTTTGACATCCATTTCAAACTTCTACCCATTATGAACTGGTATGCTATGAGATATACAGAACGAAGATCATTTGTAAATATCATAACAACGGCGGAATGCATGGATTATTAACCATCGCTAATTTTCGTCCCACAATATATGGGGAAACAAATCTATTTTCTCATAAAAACTTATTCAAAGCAATCACGATATGTACTTTAAGGCTTAAGTAGCAACTAGTAAACAACACATTTTAATCTCCGAGCTAATTTTGTTCTCGGAGCCAATTTTATTCTCACTATGATTACGTAGTACGGAGCCCTACAGTAATAGAATTTTATCGATTTGGTTTACGTTCCATGAACGTTCAACAACACCGACTTCTCCGTCGGTACCCAATCGGTTAGTTCATTCACAGTCGAAGTTAGGGCTCCTTTATTCAACGAATTCGCAAAGCAAAACGAATGTAGTGGAATACTTCGACGTAATCGGGTTGACTAATTTATTTTTTATATAATGCTGAGATATTTGCTAGACTCCGGACCGCAGATGTCTGTCATTAAAAAACAATAGGCAGTAAATAAAAGGTTGAGATTGTAATTTTTTTTTTTCATACAACCAAACTATTTTGAATCTCGCGAAAGTGACAGAAATAGTAAGAGTGGGTCTGTAAGAACGGAAGAAGAAGAAAGAAATATCTGAAAACGGAAGCGAAATGCAGAAAACAAAATGTGAAAGGCTCTCAGCACGTCAGTAGAGAACTGTCTGGAAGCACGATATGGTGTCTCCTTCCATGTCTCACTACTGTGAACATACGAATACGATGTTGGTTCGATTTTCAGCCACTACGATTGCTAACCTGGATCCGTTAGCCAACTTCCGTTAATAAATCCCTCATAAATACTTACTTTTCACCGAAACACACACCGATAAACGTTTCGACTCCATTTTTGTTCTACTCACAGCTTCTTAGTTAAACATTTATTCTCACTGCTTACCCTACAATTCGACTTAACAATCTCGATCGGTTAGTAACCTAAAAGTAGGAGCCAGTATTGTGCTAGGATATCACGATCCCCAGTCGGACGTACGCACTAGCTCGATCAGCTACAGGAAAACAGCTTTGAAACCACGAACAGAATGGAAGGAGTGCTTGGGTTCAAATGGCGTGTGAAGACGTATCACCTGAGTGCTTGCGTATTTTCTTAGCCGTAAAATTTCACCAACAGTATAAGGCGGATAGGCCGACATACTTCCTTGGTCCCCGCGCAAGATGTGTTCTCAACAGAACGAAATTAGATATATTTCCCAAAAAAAGTGCGAAACTATTCAGCCAATAATTTTACATGGAAGTATATTTTGATTATGGAGATGGTCCAATCGATAACTCATCGTACGAAAAATGGAGTTTAAACCATCCGCAAAGCATAATATTACGAATAATGCCAACTTCTTATCTACTGCATATTACAATTCTTCACGGCGCCAAACGAAGAACACGCATGGCGTGGTGGTGAAGGCGTTAGTCCACGGTAAGGGTACTAGCACGTTCGTTCTCCGCCGCACACGCCTGATGTTCTGAGTTTCTACAAATATCTCAGCACCATCGTGATTACAAATAATTTCTATAAAGTAAAACCATGAGATCTTTTGAAACGATTTACTGATTAAAGAAAAACATCGAAAAATAAGAGTGAAGTGCAAAAGTACAATGTTTGAACAGCTCTGCGAGTTTGTTCTGATACTTCTCTAATGCTTTAGGAAACGCAAGAGTAGTCGTGAAGATGCTGGTAAACAGCGATTAATCTAGGCAGTAAAAGCAATCTACTTGTGCCAAAGGAGTCACGGGTGCCAACAAAGGGGCGGAGATCAAGTCACTAACAAAATTAGACAATAATACAAATGCATATAAAAAAGCCATAAGCAAGTGAAGTCAGTACAGCACAATTATGCTAAGGATGAGTTCTTTCGCAAAAGGCGAGAACGATTTTCAGTTGAACTAAGAAAAACCTAATTTATTCTGATCTGCACAGATGAAAAAAGAACAATTTTAAAACAAGAACCACGGAACCCTGCTTTATTAAGTCCGGTAACTAAACCCTTTTCGCCAAACTCGTTATCACTCCATGCGAACTTTGACAAAATTCTTTCAGTGAATAAAAACCGGCAAGGTTTTCGTCGTTAATCAATCCCTCAGAGATGCGTCATTAATTCGACCTCATTAGGCATCGTGACAGGTGTTCAGATGTATATGTGGCCTATAGACTACCATACGGTAGCCTACCGATGTATAACATCATTGCCACTGCTGCTGTGCTCCCACATAGGTCTGGTACCAATACGTGCACTCCGGAAGGATGGAGTGCTTGATGGGCCGTGGTGCAGAGTCGAAACAAGGACCAGGTGTGTCTTGTTGACCACGTCTGACCACTGCACTATACATTCCCTCCCTCTTTTAATGTAATCTTTCGTTAATTATATGTCGTAAACAATAGTTGAAGAAAAAGAAGTGAGGTGTTGAAAGTAATGACGGAACGGCGCATTCATTCCAATGCGTAATAGAATTGTTCCAATTCCGTAGAATCAACATACTTTAGAATGACCGATGACCAAATAGCACCAATTAGCCGTTGAATGACCAGATTTCTGAAAGACGCGTTGTCATTTGACATTACCGTAACCGACATTTTCAATCCATTGACTCGACACATAACCACTCTAGCATCCTTACGGTTCGAAGGCAAAGTCTGATACTATTACGACCACAGCTATATCACAAACGAACAAATCACACAAAATTCAATTACGCATAAGCTATGAAATAAGTGGATAAGCGGATGTTGGACTAGTTCAAATGGCGCGCTCAACTCAGCCTAGCATGAAAACAACAGTGCATCGGGAGCACGGGATGTCTAAACAGTCGTCGCTTTGTGACCAAAATCGTAACAATCAGACATATTGGTCATGTTTAACATGTTCAGGCATTTTACACCATAATGTACTCGAACGTAGAGCTACACAGAGAATAAGGAGAAGAAAAACTCTTCCTGAAAACCACTAACTTATCCCAGGGACACTGTATTCGCGATCAATAAAATGTTAACATGGCAGATGAAATGAAGCCGAATTCCATTGACATAACAACGAGTGACTAAAACAACTATTTCCTTCCCCGAATTCTCAGTAAAATCAAAACTACTCCCTTGACAAAATATGGACATGGCATCAAATATACTAGTTTTTGGTTTTGCCCATAGAAAAGACGGCATACAGGCTCGCCCTTTAGCCGTTGTCTACAAGACGAATCTCACCGACCCAAGCACATTTTCCACTCAATGTAGATACTGTTGCTCCGAAAGTTCCTTTCCTTGAAGTCCCATAAAACTCGTACCAGTGCGCTNCGAATTCTCAGTAAAATCAAAACTACTCCCTTGACAAAATATGGACATGGCATCAAATATACTAGTTTTTGGTTTTGCCCATAGAAAAGACGGCATACAGGCTCGCCCTTTAGCCGTTGTCTACAAGACGAATCTCACCGACCCAAGCACATTTTCCACTTAATGTAGATACTGTTGCTCCGAAAGTTCCTTTCCTTGAAGTCCCATAAAACTCGTACCAGTGCGCTTTCACACAGTCATACAGGAAGTCGCCAGCATTTTTGCAACGGAAGGAGGTTTACCACGTTGCGACTAGCTTTCTTCCAAAACAACTGTGACTCCTGGCATAGTTTTATTCTTAGCTGGGCTTCCAGATGACTGTTTCAAATTGGGAAAATAAAATTTAAAATTCTTTCAGAACAAAGAAGTCTGCGGCTAAAGAAACGATTTATCAAACGACACTGCATACGAACAATTAATGAGAAAACAATGAGTGGAACAATAGGTTAACGAAATACAGAGGACTTAAATCCAAATATCAAGAAATTACTCCAGTGCTATCTCTGCAAGAGTCATGAATAACACTTTTTAGTCCATCCTTCCCTTCAGTGTACTAATGTTAACCTGAAAAATTCTAATATCTGATTTTTCAAGAGGAAAAATCCATTAAAGCTACTGAACGTCTTCTCAGAACTGCAAAAATGTAGGAAAACAACTATGGAAGCCAATTATTTGCATTGCTGCTGCAAATAACAAGCAATATCCTGCTTTCTAGAATTATCCATTCAAAGATAAAGGGAAAAACTGCTTTTCTTAACGTTTTTAAAATCAGCGTCCAATAAACATTAAGCACAACAGAACTGATTAGAAAATAATGGCTAATTTGAACTCTAAACTGACATACTTCAGTTTATATTCAACTTTACTGATAGTAGCACAATAAATTAGAACCTACAGATATTTGCCTATAAAAAACACTTCCTCTATTCTATCAAGAAGAAACAACTTATTTTATCTCATGAAACCATGACACCTTTTTCCCTTTTTAGACGAAGGGTTATATTAGTATCATGAACGAAATTTTACAAACAGAATTCCGCCCAGCAAGACACGATGGTGCTCTCAAATCTATTGCTAGCGCTTACTTTTGCATCACCTGGAATGAAAACCTCGGCAGGTTAAAGTTTGTTGCCAACTTTTTGAAAATTCCAACCATAAAAAACATTTGAAATTAAAACGACCTTCTACAAAACACCATAGAACAGGTAGCACAGTGGTAGCAATGCCATTCAATACGCTAAGGATCGAACGCACCTAAGGCCTGGTTAGTCCCGGGCAGGGTTCACTAAACACCTCATTCCTCCGGGTTGAGAAATTGCCACCAGATTTATCTCGGAATAGGTTACTCTCTGCAATCCCTCAAAATCAACCAAACCAAGCGGCAGCTACTTAGGGAATATCTTTTTCTAAATACGACAAGTTCGAAGACCTTTGTGGATGACTAATTCAAGGGAACGAAATGAATGCAAGCGATGGTAGGATTAGCATAGTAGATGTGAAAAAGGCTAGTATAAATAAGAAAACAAATATATACACACTTAAAACGGAATATAAATTTCTCATTTATAAAGTTACGAAGGCACGAACTCCCTTAATACTCCAGAAATCCAGAAGTTACTTTCAGTTGTTGAAAACCTAGTCACCATCGTTTTGTTTTAAAAAATTTATTTCCCCAATGAAGAACTCTCTGAAAACGGATCCTCTTACCTATTCATCTAGTCAAAGAAATTCACACAGCTTTCGAACTCCAATTTCTTCGAACACCAGTGTTTCCCAAAATGTATCAGTATTGCTACTTAGCTTGAAATTTCGGAATTCAACTATGGAACCGCAATTGATCTAGGACAAAACAACGACGATGCTGATATATTTGCAAAACTCTAGACTGCTGGTGTCGGCGGTGGAAAACGGATGTGCTATTACCCTTTCCGAGGGAAAACGCGTTCAGCACTACACCATTCTGGTCCTTCGTTTCGCCTGTTTCTCAGTCGTGTTATTGAGTTATAGGTGCTATCAGCAATTACCCGTAAACGGGATTGATCTAAGGAGCGCATATAGGCATTGAACCCAGTTAAGTTGAAGCTGTAGTATAGAGTACAATAAAGTAGTTATTATTTACTGCCTAACAGGCAGTAAATAAAAAGTACTACAATGACCTAGGATAAGTAGGTTGTGTAAAGAAAACTATTACAACGGACCTTGTCCTTAGTAATGGTATATATTACAACACCCCAACCAGACGCGGCGTCTCTCTCTAAGCAAGCAAGCATTGACTGAGCGGTGGCTTCGAACAACTCTTCAGGGTTCATATTTTCTCTCCAGAAGCCTAAATTTTTTTCTTTTGGAAAAACGAGACAATGGTTACCTTATAATTGCGGAATTAGCGATATCCTATTCTAAAAATGATGAAAGAAAATGAAAAGCGAAAAAAAAAACTGACTTTCACATACACCAAGCAGATATTCCTGTCCTGTACCAACGGCAACAAAATCATCAGGAGAAGCAATACATCCGATCGTATCCATACCACATATATACGGCTTGTTAGTGACCGGATCTAATCCAGCAACCAGAGGTTCAGTGAAAAATGAACCGAAGCGATGTTGATAAGCAAGATTCGAGATCATTGTAGCCAAAACCTATACAGCTAGTTTTACAAATTAACATCGGCACTGAAAAACACTTGCAAAACATGCAAACGATAACCATGCACCAACCGCTGGCTTTATTTTTCGGTTTTCTCGTAATTCGTACAACGTTTTCCTGAAGGTAATTTTCTCTAACACTGTTTTCGCGTCCGAGTTGAAACCAGCTAGTCCCACGTATACCTTGTCCGCAATTTTATGAACCTAAACATTCTTTAACATACAGAAACAGTTCAAAACACCGATGTATAACTTATGGTATAAGATAGAAAGCGTTTCAATTATGTTATTTTTATATCATAGACTTTAAGCTCGACTGTCCATTTGCAAGGAATAAACGATCCTTTTATGGAGTCACTTTATGTAATGAAAAAGCATACTATAAGACTAAGAAAAGGATATAAATTGAAACAACCGCTGAACAATTTCTGATATATTGCAAGATTTCATCGATTTCTTCATTCAGTTCATCATCTTACATCCTTGTATTCACGACGAGATTCGAATTTGCGGATATTTCAAGCTACCACTTGTGTATTACTTCATTAACGTCGTTAAATAGTAGTAGAGTTTGACACAGATGTGCTAGTGCCCTTGGTTGTTCACAACATGGCCCAGATGGAACCTTTACTAGGCAAGTCGGGTGTCAATCTCCTGATCCCAGAGGAATAGGCTGCTTTGTTTGCCCTAGTCAGGTTCCAATAATTATGCATTTTTGTACGAAAAGCTAGAAGGATGTCCCGTTCCACACAAGTAAAGAGAGCGACGAAATTCACTGTTTTGTTAAATCATAAACGTTGAATGACTACAAAAGGAAAACCATGGTGGTTAGCGGTAGAACCAGACTTGTTAGAGGGAACATTGGCGATAATCTAAGCATACAAGATTTTTGCAACTCAGGTGCGCAATTATGCTGACATTCATGCGAGAGCTGAAATAAACATGTGATGAAAATTCCGATTCCGATAAGTGCAGTGAATGAGACTACACGATTGTTTAATAAAGAACTACCACGTGTGTGACAAATATCACGAGACGAAGAAGCAAAGAAAACGGCAGAAAAAGAAATCACATGGTATACGAGGGATGTTCACGTCAGACTGGCTGGTAGTCGAAATCGAAGTCAAGAACCCTAAAGAGAAAACCGAGCAAGAATAGTCGCTCCAGTAACCTTGAAGGAACGCAAGGAAGGCACATGAGGACTAAATGGGAAGGAAATCCCCTATGTACTACTACAAAAAAGCCAAAATTGATGTCACACCTAAGAACAGTGGTACAAGCGATGGATTCCACGAATTTGAAAAACACCAAAACACCCAGTGTTACTATGTAAGGTGCTAGACAAGTGAGTAACGAACTTAACTTCTTTTGATCCACAGCCACCGTAGTCATTTGCTCTCCTATCCTCAAGTCTGAAGCAATACAAACGCATCTAGAAACAAAACTTCAAATTTGCAGATGAAAGTCAGATAAGAGAACACAGTCATCCATCATTATTCAATTCTATCGAGAATCTTATCGATGTTGCAATTCTTCAGGAAATATCGACACTGAAAGGGATCAACCTATCCACTTTTGGTCACGACAATGCACTCAGATATATTTAGTGCTATATACGAAACCGTAAACCATAATACATCCATTGTGGCAAAAAAGATTATTGAGGTGAAATAAAAAAAAACCCGGAACCTGGAAGAATAGTTTCCCCTGTAGTCATCTACTGATAAAATATGAAATGAATCCACCCACACTTAAATTTTATAACCTCTTTGCAGCTGCTTCAAAAGGTACACCTTACTTGGATACTTTGATGGCCTATATTTACTGGTTGTTCGAGCCCCAGCATCATCTTCAATCTTCGGAGTTTTACTTGTTTCGTCATTAAGGTTCCATGGAGTCTCGAGGTCAACCTTGCCAAAATCTTCCCCAGGTCGTCGCCACCACATGCATTCGTCGCCCTTGCTTCACAGGGACATTTGCCACCATGCGACAAGTGTGATACTACGACGGTGATGGGTCTTGGCATTACATTACTCTTAGCTGGGCTTCCTGATTGGAACGCCGAACTCCTTCTCAGCTTAGGAGACCCTACTGAGGAGATGAATCTCCCTAATGTACATCGCAGCCCGACATCCTGGAACACCTCTGAGCTACGATGAGGCGGTACACCGTTAGAAAATAAAAGTATATCAACTGATTAAAATAGACTGAGAGATTCTCAACGACTCTGCACTACCGTGACTATTTCTTCACGCCCCGCAAACGGTTGCTAAAATCACCGTTACTCCAAAAACTACTTCCATCTCGTGCTTGTACGTATGACTTCACAATTCTACTCTTCCAAACACAAAAATGAGAAGATATTCTCAAAACTTGGAACACGGGTCAGATCGAACCACGATTACTCCTGCCGATGGCCCGCGTATTATACACTGCACCACAGAAGTTCCTGTTTTGCGTTTCTCCCCGCTAGTTTTTTTTTTCTCTATTCTTTCAGTTATCACTCATACCCCTTCAAAAAAATCTTTCGAGACGAAAACGAACAGCAGAAAAGGCACACATACTCATTTCCAGCCATGGCGAGGATAGTTCCTCCATTATAGCTCATAATACTCATGGTGATGGATGGTTCGTAACTGGCTCTATATACACCTTAATATCAACTTGTATTCAGGAAAACAATAAAGTAATAAACAATACACTGTCCAAGAACACGAAACGACGCAAAATTCGACAGAAACCATTCATTTATCAAACGACGAACGGTGACGTCATTGCGGAAGGAAGAACAAAAGTAATTGTACAATAAAAATATCCTTATTACTGTGATAGAACTATAAATGAGTGAATGCAAAACACATTGAACTCCAAGAACTCCAATTACTACACATACATTAACAAGGAACTCAACAGCTTTGCTCCAAATGTACAAATGATGACAACTGATCATCGCTAACCAACCACGTCCGTCCATTAACCGTAAAAGTTCCGCAAATACACCAAATGACTGGACAGATGAACCATTGCACTAATCATAGGGGTTCATTGAACAACACGCTTGTAAGCTTCTTCAAATCAGCAATAGAGCTCACTATGAAGTTAAACAACGCAATAAACAAAACCAAAAGTTATGTGGGTAAAGTATGTCACCATAAAAACGAACTGTGAAACAGATCACTTCTGAAGCGATTCGTAGGCAATTGTTCAAAACTTCAAAATGTCGTACTAGAAGGCGAATCCTTTCATATGCACGCAGCACGTCTCAGTGGTCCCTGGAGAACACTAGCAAAATCATAAAAAGAAAAAGGCATAGTCGCCTATAGCAACTAACAGAAAAACTACTTTAAAAAGACAGCGAAGACAGCCATATAGTTAACGATAGAATTACAACGACTGCGCTTCTAAGTCCTACTATTATTCCTTGCTTAAATTACAACTCACTATATAATACTTAACAAAAAAAAGAAGTGAAAAGTAGGACAATGATAAGAACTCCTGTTTTCATAACGACGCAGTTCTTCCTTCACATCAGAACACAGCCACGGTTCTCCGAGCAGAAAACAGCTAGGGAACCATACGTGGAGCAGGAGGAGCGCATTTCTTAATATTTGGCGGTTCTGAGTGTGTCCATTTACGTGCCCGTGGGTGACGTTCGCGTAAGTGCGTTTCACTGTGTCGTCGAGGGCGTCGGGCACCTGGAAAAACTAGTCGCTCCAATCTAAACAGTTGGGAGTAGAATTAGAAGCAATTAAAGTAGATGCTGGAAAAACACACATGTTTACATACATATATATCTACATATAAACGATTAAACGATGTATTCTGAAATATAACCGGTAGAATAAATATCTAGTTGGGAAGCGAATCTCTGATCTTCGAAACTCATCTCATCTCCGAGATCCAGGCGAACACACATCCATAGAAACATAGATGGGCCGGTCTTATAGTGAGAAAAACAGACGATTGAAGGCTAATGGATGAAAAGAACTGTCGAGTGGACTCCATGATCATAAAGGCGTCCCCTAGGCCGACCACCTACACTTAAGGCAGACGTGTTTGTAACCAAAGTTTATCAGTTGTACTCTCAGGTGCAGTTGTTTTACAGGTAAAGGTATTAGACTCGAAACCATCACCATGCTTGAATAAAACCACCACCATAAACAACAACTGCGAGCGAAGAGAAGGAATAACAAATGTGGTAGTGTTCGCACATGCAGACAGACCGAACAAGCATCCAAGTACAAGTACATGCATATTTCATCCAAGTACAAGCAAATGCATATTTATCGAAACAATCTGTACAGGAGAATAATTCAAGGGTAAAGGTGCGAACAGCCATCATATGTAAAGAGAAGCTATAGCTTATTTTACACCACTTCTATGCAGTACGAGAGTTCGCTACTCGATCCTGATCAGGCCCTTCTCCGTATGAAGAGTGAATACAGCCGTTGGGATAAAAACACGCTGTTATCGTCCAAGGAGAAAATGACAAGTTATGCACGGCGAGCACATTCTGTGTGAACTTCTTCCCAATTTGTATGGCCAAACATTAACTATGGTTAAAGAAGTCTGCTGCCAAACTTCAATACCTGTCACTTGCCAAAACCGAAACGTTAACTGCTTTAACTTCTCTCAACTATGAAAAAGTATTTCCTAAATAACAAATGTAACTGACCACTACCTCAACTGCACCACGAAATTACCTTCTTCATAAAACCACCAATCCCCACATGATAAGCATTACTACAAGGCGACATGACTTGAAGGTGTTCACCAGCACTACAGTGGATAATGAAATAGCTTGATTGAGATGAAAAGGTTATACGCAAATTCGNAAAGTATTTCCTAAATAACAAATGTAACTGACCACTACCTCAACTGCACCAGGAAATTACCTTCTTCATAAAACCACCAATCCCCACATGATAAGCTACTACATTACTACAAGGCGACATGACTTGAAGGTGTTCACCAGCACTACAGTGGATAATGAAATAGCTTGATTGAGATGAAAAGGTTATACGCAAATTCGTATCGAATTTTGTTTGCTTATGGCATCTTCATTTCATCAAGCCGTACCAGCGAAGCAGACACAACGACTAAGAAGTTACATGAAGTAGGGAAAACTATAGAAACATTATAGTTTTTGGAGATTTTTCATGAATTGCCTAGATCTCAATTCATGAAAGTGGCGATAAGATAGGAAACAAATAGAGCAAATAAATGATTCCTCGGGCTTAGAAATCAAACACTGTTCACCTGGCGTGTTTAATGAAAATGGAACGAGATGAAGAAATGACTTAACATAAAAATACACAAAAAGTAGACCAGCATCGGCAACGGTCGCGTCTCCCAAAGTAACCACTAATTGATGGACCCAAAATTCCTCGTTTATTCGATTAAGAAGCTTCTTACCGAACGTCTAGGCTATACTACGCAGTTGACACGAAGATTAACACTTCAACCACGCCGAAAATCTTACGAACTTTTCGCAGAGCTCTTAACTGATAAAGCTGTATTTGCATCTGCAAACGTTACATAGGTAGACTGGCGCAATTATAGGAGATCCTGTCCAAGAATATAAGGCCTTACCCCATTCCTTCTCTGGTCCATCAAGCGCGCGATTTTACCAGAGGCGCGAAATTTGTACCAGACTTGTTTGAGAAATTCCTTCGGTATATAAAGGTCTGTAAATGCATACACTGAAGACCAAGGAACGCTAAACCGACGTCGTCACAGGATTCTGGACAGAATGCATTTGATCACTACTCAACGAAATTCATAAAAGCCGAAATTCTCAACCATTAGTTGGATTCAGACACAAATCCAAAAACCTTCGTAGACGATGGACGTGAAGAAATAAGCTAAATGAATTAACTGCTATGATCAGCAAAATATGTGGTATGGTCATGTAAAAATTTTGCATCACGGAATGATATTCGAACACGGTACCACATTCAAGCAGACTACAACCATAGTTGGTGATCGTGACAGAAGGAAACGAATGGAAACCGCTACTTAGGTAGATCAGCTGGGAAGATTTGTACATATGTATGCACATATGCCTACATATATGTATATATATACATATATATATTATATTCGTATTCACATTAATATAGAGACAAAGGGGAAGAGATCAACAGACAAAGTGGATAAATAAAGGAAAGGAAGCGTAAAATAAGTAAGGTCTCACGATCGATAATGGCGCCAGTTGTTTCAATACTAACGCCACGACCTTGTTGACGTTCGTATGCTTCCAAACGTCGCCATGTCTAGGAATTGTAAGAAAATAATTTAAACAGCAATATCTTAAGATGAAACTACTTTAACCTTACTACCATACCTGCAAATCACAAAGACTCCTTAAACGCTTGGTGATCTTCTCCCTCATAAAAGATACAGAGTGATCGAACCATGGATACAATTCATTCCAACGAACACCTTGTTGCAACATCTAACATTAAAAAAATGAATTTTGTTCATAGAATGCAACTCTAGGCACAAAAGGAAACCTTTGCAGTTGGTGGCTTGGTTAAAAATGCTTCAGCAAATTGCAGAAGGTAAAGCCCACAGTCAACGTAGTTTTCCTGGTGCGGAACACCTTGAGGATATAACGCACCGATACGTGTTCGATCGAGGTAAACCTCGCGATAAGAACCGCGCTTGTCGGCTAATTCGCATTCGAGATAGTCTCTCAAAATATCGAGCACACATTTCCTTAAAAGAAAAATAAAAAACATTCCCCTGAAAGAAAGGAATAAAAAACTTGAGGTATTCTTAACTGATTGAAATGGAAAGACATAAGAACAAAATCAAAACACAATGCTAAGAAAGAAAAACTACAGAAGTAGATTGTCATCGACCCTTTTTTTCTACGGAGTAGTAACAGCAGTATGTTATCTTTCTTTAATAAGCTCACACAAGGTTGATAAAAAATTTTTAATTCGACTAATGTTTCGACGTATTCGTATTCATCAGAGCAGATAATCCGAGTTGTTGGTCCAAAGTTGTTGGTCTTCTTAATGTTGCATCTTCGTCTTCGTATCGAACTAGACCTCAGTGAAGCAAAACTCGGTTTTGAAATATTGTTATGCTTCATACTAGCTGACAGTGATACCCACTTCTGAGGGTGGATTGTGCAGGAAAAACAAGTCGTTATCGCCGGACAATCACTGTTATCAACATTCATCGCCCTGTATAAAAGAGCATCGCCGGATGAAACTACCTCATTCGAGGCATGCTCTATTGAAGAAGATGCTACTCAATGTGAAGATGAAGACGCTACATCGAGAAAACGAACAACTGTGGACTATCGACTCCGATTGTCGGCTCTGATGAAGACGACGACGTCGAAACAACCGGATAAAAAATACTTATCAACCTCTTATAAGCTTATCAAAAAAGACTACATATTAATTTATCATACAGAGGTTAAAGGAAAGTTGGTTTTGAAATAGCAACAATAAAGTTTTCAAAATATTTCAATGTAACCTCTTCACATCATGAGGATCTGGTAACGAGTCCAGAACCACAGCAAAAGTATCAGGATTGATCCTGAACGACCCTCGCTTTCGTGCTTGTTCAACATCCTCTGATCGTTTTGTAACTACAGCCAATGAAGGTTTCACGATGATTACGAGATACCTGTAAATCCTCATTGAAAAAATGATAGAACAGAATTTAAAAATACAGGAAACATTATAGAAATTTTACGGTCAAACAAAAAATTTTTCAATTTAGTGCTTCATACCACATGGTGAAGGGGTGTGTGTGACGCAATGGTCGGAGACGTCCTGCTAAACACATGGGATCGAACCCAGTGCCCCAGGCTCGCCAAGTCTTTCATCCCGCAAATTGGTACCAGACTTGCATGAGAGGATAACAGCACTGGCTCGATACATCGCTATGCTACCGCGAGTCATTTTAAATACCAGATATGCATTCAATGACCTTCAAACGATGCTTAATGGAGCCAAATATATGGCGTATCCCTCAAGGAACGATCAACGCCAACTGATTTATCCGTTCTTTTATTATATCATAGGGTTCAAAAAACACGCATAAAACAACTTCGAGATTAAATCAACACAGATGAGAACTAGGAAAGGCAGATGAGCAATCTACATTAAGAAAAATCTCCAATAAAAGGTATCTCAATAGAGATGAATTATGATCAAGCAATATAACAAAAAACTTAGGTTGCAGAGCTTACGCTAATAAACTAACGGAAATGTAAGGCTATAACAAGGAATATGTTGTAAAAAGAAAATCGCAAATGTAACAAACCAGTGCATTTCATCATTAATTGGCAGAACAAGGTAATCCATGTTAAAAATATCCACTTTCTTTGTCCACGTCTTTATGTTAGCAAAGTTTCGTTTTATCTGAAATAAACGCTTTATCAGCTAAGACTAACTAAAGGCGGAGGTAGCAACATACCCACTCAAAGCGACCAATAGAACTACGCTGGTTCTTGTTCAAAATTGATATTGAAGGCTGCTTATCCGTCAGCTTTTTATAGAAGAACGAATTGAATACAAAAACCTTGTCCCGACTGGAATAGCCATATTGATCAAAGGTAGTGTTTTTACAGTCCATGCAAAAAAAACCTACCACTCCTGGCGTACAAGTCTAGCGCAAATGTATTTCAGGTAGAACTCTATGATATTGTCGTTCAGCATTTCTCCATGAGCCAAAACCCGTAAATCTTCAAAGTGAACTGAAAACTTCTCAATTACAACTGTTTAGGGTTAAGATGGAATAAGCAATCAGCTTAAGAAGCCTAAAGGCAACCTAACTTTAGGAAAAAAAAGAAAAAACAAGTAAAGCAAAGCGTATGTAGATTAACTCACGTGAAACGGCACCACATTCACCAGGTGGAAAAACCAAGAGGACCTCATCAGGAATAAAGCCATCTATTCGCAACCGCTTTTCAGGCGGTTCATTAGTACGCCGACTAATTACTCCATTCTCACCTATTTCATAAGAATTCGCTGACGACACAGCTTCCGTTTCGGATATCTATGTAGCACGTTGATTAGTCATTGCTCTTATTTAATGTCATGTTATATATAATACCTCAACGTCGTCGTCAATAGCAATTGTTTCAACTTCTTTCCTTAAACGAGTACTCGAACGCACTGGCCGCCTTCCAGGAGAGAAGGTTGTAGGTCCAGCTCCAAAATTCATCATTCTGTCGGCGTTTATTTGATTCAGTAGTAGTACTCTTGAGTCCAGCTAAAGAAATAAATGAAGCTGCAGAAATCAGTAGAGGAAGTGGAAAAATGAGAGGTAAAACAAACGGTTGATCGATACCACTTACTTTAGGATTATCAGGAACAAATTGAGCTAAAAGCGATGACTGTTGGCCCGTAGGTGTTACTTGGTAAACTACTGGAGATCCTTGTTGTGACTGCATGATCACATGCTGAGTGCGAAGTGTAGCACCCAACGCCGTTGTACCTCCAACGTATTGTGAGTGCGTAGGTTGAACTTTGACTATTGTTCCCTGCTTTACAGGATGCCACTGTGTTGATTGTACTGTTTCTGGGGATTGCTGGACAATGAACTGCTCATTATCTTCGATAATACACCGCTGTAACATAATAGTTCAATGAATTACTGTCTTGAAGGTCTTATCTCATGGAAAAATTTGACATGAATGGATAGAATGCGTGATAGAAAGATTTTTGGTGATGCGTTCGAAGCAGAAAAATGTTCTTCAAAGAAACAAAACTGCTGTAAATCGCAAACTTACCGAAGCATTGCCGGCGATGTTTCGACTGTGCATTGGAACAATATGAGCGGTGTGTTGTTTCGCGGTATCTAACTGCACAAACTCAAAATCCTGAAAGCTTTCCTCTTTAAATGGCAAACTGAAATCTCAACGAATACTAAAACAGTATCTGGATAGGTTTCTACAAAGTTAAAACCTAACATTTACATACTGGTCGTACTTTTCTCCACGTGCATTGCTTGACAGGTCAGTGCAGCCACTAAAAATAACTTCATCACACGCATGGATTCTGTTCTATCCCTTACAGCTCCTTACTATCAACCTCATGTAATAAAAAAGTAAAGAATACTTACTGCGGATAAGAATTTTCGAGGGCGTTTTGTGGACTTCGCCTCAACCTTGTATTCAATTCTGAAACTTGGTCAGTTTCTTCGGTTATAGATGGATGATGCCTACTGAGAAGTTTCGGGATCCCTAAAGTTTTCGGAATTCCTGTAAACAACAAATCTTCAGATAGGGGATACACGTACTGAGGCGAGGGGCGTGGATCGGACGTGGCTCTGGAGGCCTACATCGGTACGGCACCGTATCCGCATCACTATCACAGTTCTCAAATAAATGAATTGACCGAAGCAGTTCAAACCATTGCTGGGTAGTGGATCGAACTAAAACATGGTGATGAACACGCGACATGGAATGTACAGCCTTGCTGACAAAATTAACCAGATTATGAAGAATGTCAACTATGGAAGAAACTGGACTTTCTACTTGTTCCTTCATACCTGCTGATTACTGTACCCAGTGAATACAAACCAACAACCTTAGAAACCCAAAAATCCATATCCCTTTCCAGGATATATTGAAATTATGACCATAGAACACATAAGACTACTGTTGACATGGCCTTTATATCCATCCGCTTTATCCTTATCTTTGGAAACGTCCCAAATATTATGCTAATGAGGCAAATAGTCCATCACTGGTTACCCAGAGTTTTCAATAGGACAATCTACCGCCTTGAATGAAATATTAAAAAATGCCGTCAATTTTCATTTCCTGCCTACTATTTTTTAACGCTGGCGAGTGATTGCTGATAGCATCTATAGGTCAACAACGCAGTTGAGATACAGGCGAAACGAAGGATTCGCATGGTGTGGTGGTGAACGCGTTAGCCTCCGGAAAGTGTAACAGCGCGTTCGTTTCCCACCGCAGACAGCTATGGTCAGAAGCCTTGCAAATATCTCAGCATCATTATGCTTATAAAAGAAAATATCGCACAAAACGCTGTAATGACGACGGAACAATCATAGAACAGCAGACTAGAGAAACGACGAAAGCAAAAAAACTCCACTAATAAGAACACTAACTAAAGAAATTAGCAGAATTCGTTAAAACGGGTGCACAACTATTCTTCACAGCCAGACGTTGCTCTTTCGCTAGCAGATCTTTGTCGCGTACGAACCGAACCTAGAATAAGAACCGAAATAGCTTGAAGAAACAATAGGTTATGACAGAAAAACTAACCCAAACATTAAGACGATCGCAGAGCTCATCGATCCCGCCATAACACGGTTCAACTGGGTCACCATGTTGCATGAAAAAATGGTCTTTATAGGGGCGCAGAACAAAAATCAGTGTCCTGAAGACATATTTCCTAATACTTCATCGAACGCTCGTTGTAGTAAAACCGGCAGAAAAACTGTTACTTGAAAGCTAAATCGCCACTTTCTCCGAACCCTCCCATGATATGTTCAATTTTCTCTCGAGTGCCAAGTCGAGCAGGCAAAGCCCTTGCAGCAAAGTCGGACAGATGGAAGGCAATAGACGGCTTCCTACCACTACTCAGCACCTGAAATGTTAAATTTAAGCACCCGATTCTAAAATTACGAAAAAAAAAGAGCACCTACTGCCATTTTCTTGAAACGAACGCATAAGTATTAAACAGATGGTACGATATCTAACATGATATTTCGACTAAGGAGAAGAAAAACAACAAACCAGAACTCTTTCGATGTGAACAAACGGTATTTCTACGATGCTCCTTTCGCCAGTCGTAGTGTAAAGATGCGCTACCATGAACCCGCGGTTCTAAATAATCGTACTAAGTAGACATCTAGTAGAAACCGCTAAGTTCACAAAACAGGTACTTAACAACTGTTTAACAAACCCTTGTTCCGCTTGTACGAAATGTTACACCTCCACCACGAAGAGGATGCTTTAAATCCACAGGACCGTGAAGAACTTGCAGTGAGGAGAACTGTAAGAGATGTGTACCCTTCAAACGAACCAAGGATTAATAAGCACACTTACGCTAAAGAAGTTGGTACTGTCCTGAATAGGTTCGAAAAGGGTCATCCTCTAGAGCTTTAAGCCGACAGCGAAAGAAAAGACGGAAACATTAAAGCTGGGGCGCTCAGGCTAGAACCACGAACTTTCAGAAACTTAATGAATGGTCACCAATAGCTGTAGCCAGGAAGAACAGAGAATACAGCTCGAGATCCCATCCAGCTCAAAGCCTCGCTGGGAGTGTTGAGTTTCGAAACTGGGGAAAAGCGTCCCAATCGCAGTTTCTCCCATTGTGTCCTTTAAAACAGCAAATTTGAATTCAAGCGCGATTTCTGCCGCTCCAATGCGAACGTGGGTTTGTTGCCGAGATCGATCGATTGCTTGCAAGCTTCGCATGGTAACAAATTAGGTTTATGTCTTGCTGTTGTTAAGCTTAGAAATACGGACACAGGTGGCACAGTGGTTTCAGGTGCCATTTGTTGCATCACAGTCATTGGTTCAGTTCTTCGGCCTAATTAAGCAAGCCCGTATTACTCCGATTTCAGTGGAAGGCTTGTAGAGCTTGAGAGAACTGAATTTGCAGGTGATTCTTGCCAATATCGTTTTCTTCAAAGGCTCGTGTGGCTCAGTGGTGGGAGACGTCTTGCGATGTACATATAGGATAGATCCCCGCCTCCCTGGCCTAGCAAGTCTTCCATCCCTCCGGTGTTGGAAAATTGGTACCAGACTTGTTCGGAAGAATAGCAGCACTGGGTCGATACATCGGTAGGCAACTGCGAGTCATTGTAAAGGCGAGATATGCATTCGATCACCTCCGAACGATGATTAATGAAGTCGAATGCATGGAGCATCCCTAAGGGGTTGAATAAAATGGTATTCCAT
Source organism: Angiostrongylus costaricensis (assembly GCA_900624975.1). Classification (NCBI taxonomy): domain Eukaryota; kingdom Metazoa; phylum Nematoda; class Chromadorea; order Rhabditida; family Metastrongylidae; genus Angiostrongylus; species Angiostrongylus costaricensis. The sequence continues at coordinate 21,784 of UYYA01004954.1, forward strand.
CTTTTTCATTTCCACTTCGAACACCAAACCAACTAAATAGAAGGACTTCGCTTAACAGAACACCACGATATACGTTCCCGTACTGTTTGTGTTTGTGGTTCTCGCACTTGTGCTGGAAATTTCAAAAACTTACACTGTTTAAGTATTTCCCAACTACATGGATACTTGGACACTGGGACGGCCCGTCTTCACTAGTTGTACGAGCTCCACCAGAATCTCCATTTTTCAGGTTTTCCACTTTTTTGGAGACTTGCCGGTTAAGCCATTGTGGCTCTCTGGGATACCGAAATCAGTCTGACCAAAGCCTGCCCTATTTTTCCCAAGCACCCCTTTCTATTAACCTCGGCTCTGTTCAATAATTCGCTGTTGTCTTGATAAGCACACAGGAGGCTGTTACTTGCTTTTTACTCACAGAAAAGTCGACTTTTCGAAGATTTTACCTTCCTCAGAGCCTGAAAAAGTCGGGTCTACTGTAGTCGTTTTCCATAGTTCGTTAGTAGTTCAAACAACCAGTACGTTAATGAGTGGATTAATCCTGGAGGAAAAAAATTTGGTAAATAAGTACAGCTGGTCATGATTCTCGGTTTGGTGTTCATAAAATGTTGTCTCAGTTTGAGAACTGAGGTGGTATTTGGATTCTTAAAGTCAAAGGATTTTCGTAATATTTAGAACATTTAGAGACAGGCGAAATGAAGGACCCGCAGTGTGGTAGTGAACGCGTTAGCCCCCAAAAAGGCGTTCGTTCACCACCGCAGACGCCTGCGGTCCGGAGTTTTGCAATTATCTCAGCATCTTATAAACTGATCTTCTTAAGCTGACGCGAGGTTGGTACAGATCTTCAGACAGACAGACAACGACAACGAAGATCTGTACCAACCTCGCGTCAGCTTAAGAAGATCAGTTTATAAGATCTCATAAATAAATATATCAACTATTTATGCCGAGGTTCATAGAAAGTCGGTCTTTCGAGTTATCTCAGCATCGTTGTGGTTACATCAAAAGTAATACCCTGCAATGGAAAAATCTAATAGGCAGTAAATACAAAGTTAACATTAGAACATTTATTTAAGAGAACAAACTTGAGTTTAGCTACCTGTTCTTGCAAGTGCCTTCACGGCTCGTGTTGATCTGACGCGTTTCAAGCATTTACATCGCTCATGTCCTATCATTTCTGACGTTTCACCTTCATTATGTAATCTGCTACTCGCCTAAGAGCGAACACCCCAGGTCATGAGCCATCAACGTGTGCATTCACACTGTACGCGTCCTTTCTAAGATTCTTGCATTCTGCTGCTGTTCATCTCACTTTTCTTGTAAGTAAAATGACGGGCACTTCTATTCTCTATCGAATGCGTATCTCTCTAAATATCGAAAATGGATATTTCTCCGAAATTCAAACTGTTGACCTCTGCTGAGTCGAACAAGTGAGTGCAAAATTTCATATCCGTGATTTGGTTGATGACTTGCTTAGAGACTTAGATGTGGTTTACACCTCGCTCTGTCTTTTGTAGGTGTCTTCGCCAAACTTTGAATCGTCTCCACTTGACACCACGGCTGTAGCCAAGGTCAGGTCTCAATAAATGAGGAACTGTCGTTCTCGATTCGTATTCTATAGTACCCGAGACTGTTCAGGTATTAGGTCTTTCTATTTTTTGCCTACTTTTTTCTATTACGTCTTTGGACCATTATTTATCTTAGTTTTATTATCCCTTCTTCAAAAGGCGTGAATTCAGTTGGAACTGTTGTTTCTCAAAGCAATGTCTGCAAATACATGCGTATATCCTCTGTCTCGAAATCCCACGACCTTAATACCACCTGCAGCGCTGGTGAATAGCAAGGATGAGTTGCTCTTGCCTTGTTGGACAATTCGGCGTTGTAAGTAATAGAGAACGATAGAAGGAATCTATTGCAGTAGAAGAGCTGGTAGCGTACGCTGGAGAATTATTACGGATCGGGATCACTCTTCCCCTCGCGACCAATAATGTATGGTCGTACGTTGAACTGCTGTGAAACACTGAATATACTATGTTATATAAGAATATAATAAGTTCTGCAAATTTTTCAATATATCATTACCGTGTTTTTCAAACCGACGGTCATTTAACATCGGCATTGATAATCTTTACATTCTTGGATTATTAAACTAACAACGTTCCAACGATTTAACGCCTCATCGTGGCTGGAAGGTGTTCCTGGGTGTCGGACTGCGATGTACAGCGGGGAGATTCGTCCGCGCGGTAGGGTCTGCAAAGCTGAGAAGGAGTCCGGCGTTTCAGTCAGGAAGCCTAGTTAAGAGTAAACCAATACCAGGATTCACCACCGTCCTTTTATTAAACTTGTATGGTGGCAAATCTATCTCTGATCCACAAGGGCTGCGACTGCCTGTGGTGGTGAAGACGTTGGGCAGACTTTGGCCAGGCTGACCTCGGGATTCCAGGGAACCACAATAGCTTAACCAGCACATCTCCGAACCGACTTTTACAAGATGGATTGTCCGGAAAAACAAGTCGTTATCACCGGACAACCTCGTATAAACTTATCAAAGAAAGGATACTCACCGTTTTGTTTTTTGTAAACCTACCAATTATTTCGTGGATTCTAGCCCCACAGAGCCTTACATGAGTGAGAAATGTACCTAGCCCAGGTTAGGAAATCAGTCAGCTGTCGCCAGCTAACGCGTGATCACAAGGCGCTCATCTCTGCTGTTCATTCTTGGATTTTTGGAATTTATCCAAAAGGCTTCAAGGCATTTACACGCCTTTGTTTTAGATCCCCGTGCGCAGATAGTGACTTTTATTTCAAAATCTTCGTTATGCGTTTGTGTCGCTTGTGTGCCTAGTGGGGTATTCTGTTTCACTTTCATTTATCCAACTAGGTTCTCTTTTATAAGGATTCAGAGTGGTCTACCTATTTCGCCTATGTATTCGTCTCCACACGTTTAACAAGAAGTCAAGTACACTGTACCCGAACTCATGCAGTCCCCGTCTCTATCGTAAAGACAAATTGCGCAATTTTGTATCATACACAGACGGCTATTAAAGTGATTACGAATTAGCCGACGTTTTAGAGTGTTTGGTGGTGTTTCAGTCACTCCTACCAAATTCGCTAGATCAGTCCTTCTTAAGCAACGTTTTATAGCTGCACTTATTTCTTTTGAAATGAAGGCCAGTATAAACGGGACTTTATTCTCGCTGGAATTAACGGTTAGGAGCACGGTTTTTCTTGTACACATTGCCGAGGAGCTAAAGTTTCGTAACCATTTGAAATTGCTATTTGCCGTACCAACTTCAGAGAATTTTCTTTCTACTCTCCGTACACACATAGGCAGCTGTTTGAAACATGTTTTTCACAAGCGTCCTTTTTGTGTGTGAAAGATGTGAGGAGAGGTCCCGAACCAGTGTACCTTTATTACATGGCCTTTGGTACCATTTCGTGATAAAGGCGTTTTCAGATAGGTTAATTTGAACGCTAGGAAATGAAAGCCAGTTTTCTTATGGCTTCTCTCGGGTGAATGTTATGCATCTTGACTGTTGGTTTAGCAATTCAAAATATTTGCCCATCTTTTCCTGTGTTTGTTAGATGACAAAACAGTATTGGATACACCTATCCTAAAGTAGTCTTTGAAAATCGAGTATAGGAGCTCCAACTTTAAGCATGACCGCAATGGCAAAGCTTGGTGCCTATATCTAACCTTTTCATTTGTGCGAAATACTTCGCCAACCATCTGAAGATTGCGTAATTTAGACACTTCCTTAAGAAGTCCATGAGCTGTCGAATCGAGAAGCCATACATGTTTGTAGCTCCTTCGTGATGCACAAGGAACTCGCGGATGACGTCCATTACGGACGGAGTCATTCGACAAGTTTATAAAAAGGCAATAACATCAAAGCACTCTATCACGTAAGCGCTGTTACGACACGCAATAGGTAGACGATCCAAGAAGTTTTCGTGAGGTGCGGTGAGATATGTTTCAACAACTGGACGAGAATTAGGTTCATAAACCATGCTATTCTATCTGTGGGCCCGTATACATGGCTGATTATGCGCCAAACTTTAAATGTTCTGACCTTAAACAATTAAGGTTCGGTAGAACTAAGAACACACGTAGATACTGAATTATGCGTTTTAATGAGTGCAAAACAACACATATTGGTAAACCAATTTTAATTTGATGAAATAACCGATGGCTTTAACTCCTAAAGTACTTCTGGATGGATTGCCTAGATTATTGGCTTAAGATGTTCGCTAGCAACTGATAATTGGCAACCGCGACCTTCTCCTTCATTAAAACTCACATCTCAAGCAGGAAACAGTAAGAACAGTTCTTGCATTATGCGTTCGGAAGCCCAGCATTGGTCCATGCTTTCATGACATTTCTAGTTGCTGGCGTTGATGTCTAAGTTTGAAATCATGAATGAAAATGATGCGTCTAAGCTTTAAGAGCATCGTTTAATCTGGTTTAGAACTACTGAAGGCTAGATTTTAGAAGGGAAGTGTTCTCTTGCAAATAGTTAAACAACAAACAACTTTGAACGGTGTATAACAATAATCCTCCCAACGGTTTACCGCCTCATTATAGCTGGGAGGTATTCCTGGGTGTCGGGCTGCGATGTACAGCACGGGGATTCATCCTCCTGCAGAGTCTCTCATGCTGAGAACGAGTCCTGCTTTTCCATCAAGAAGCCTACCTAAGAGTAAACTAATACAGGTTCGACCACCGTCTTGGTCTCAAACTAGTCCCATTGTGCAACTCTCCCCATGATCCACAAGGGCTGCGACTGCCTGTGGTGGTGACGACCTGGGACAGACTTTGGCTAGGCTGACCTCAGGACTCCAGTGAAACACAATATCTAAACCAGCAGAAAAGCGAAAAATGGAGATTATGCCGCGGCCCGCATAACCAGTGAGGGCTGGCCGTCGAAATTCTAAGTATAACAATAATGAGTAATTATTATGAATCTTCCTGTAAATTATATGATGAAGAAAACGGCTAGTAACTTTTTAAGAAATTCCAGGTAGAAAAAATTTTTTTCGAAGATCAAGTTCAATCGAATCCGTGCCCGAAAGATACGGTAAATGAACCCGCCACTGGACGTGATGTATCCCGTATCACATGAACTGATAGGCTCATTCACTGGAATTTGTAAACACTTCCTATTACTGGTTACCACAAAATTCTGTGTGTGCAACTTTGGTCCACGTTGTTTGATCTATAAGGATGATGTTTGTCAGCATGGTTGTGCCACGGGACGATTTCAAATATTAAACAGCGATTTCAGTTTCATTGAGAAATGGAAATGTCTATTTGTGAGATCTAAATATTAACGCTAATTGAAGGTGAACAGGGTCGTAAAAGGGTAAAAGTAGCTCTTTATTCGACACATTTTGTACGAATGGATCATCATCTACTGAATTAGAGCATGTTTACTTGTTGACATTGGGTCAGATTTGTTAACTATTGTAAAATTCTGATTAAAATAGATCCCGTATTTAGTTGCCCAGGGCATTTAGCTTGAGGATTTTCAAAGACGGATGCAGTTCAATGTCCTTATTTAATGTTGTTTGCCTTTCGTGCGAGAAAATTTTTTTCAAAAGTTCTATACTAAAGAAGAAACTATTGACGAAATTGATAACGAAGACAATCACAAAGACGCTGAGATGTGAGCAACACTCGGAACCTCAGGTGTGCTTCGAACCTGCGTTTAATCTTTTTCGGAGCTCTCCAGATCACTCTCATTGAAGGGCGATTACTGATAGCACCGTTGGGATAAAAAATGATCTACTGTTATAAATACAATTATGTATTTTTAATATGTAAAAAATAAATTTTTTATATAAGAAAATGTTTCGGATGCACAGATGAACGCCGTTGACCAATTCTCGGATAATGAATAACGTCGTCGCCCTGTTGAACCATTGAAGTTCGCGGAGAGTGGCCCGTGATTGGCAAATGTCGAAAGTCTGAAAGGAAGTCCATGTAGTTCTGCATCTCATAAAAATTGAAATGTTCACAGATGTCCACTAGTGAGTTAACACCGGCCGGATGCGCACGAGATTGTCTGACGGAAACTCGGATATAGGATGGAACTGAGGAAGTGTGGTTAAACGCACACTGATAAAAATCTCGTTCTTGTTAGAACAAGCATCTGCACTCAAGGAATGAATTGCTTCTTCGCTAACTAGGACTGAGTTATATTTTCGCGTCAGTGGTTATTTGTGCGTTGATGATTGTAATCGTAGATCGCATCCGGCACCGCGATTCGGACAAAACCCAACAACCTAGTTATGAAGTACGCTGGAGTTACTTACAACATTTCACTCTGGAAAACACGGTAAACTTTCTATTAATATCCCAAGTTTGTGGGTATCTGTCTTTGAAAACACTAGAGATAAAGTAATCACCCCTTTCACCCCTTAAGAGTTTTTGATAAAGATGTATTAGGTAGGACAACTATCGGAAGCCTGTGAAAATAAAAGAGCCATCCTAGAGTTCCTATATCTGAGGCGACTGTGATGATGATTTCCACTTATGATGGAACTATTACGAGATCAGAAATCTCTGTTCCAGATCTCCAATCACCTGTCACCTTTCGTCCAGCCGATGGTCAACTGTCTCGAGCGGGCGCCAACGAACCTTCCAGTTTTCTCTGTTGCGTGCAAAGGTAGCTCAGTATGTTCTACTCGCTATAGGGATTCGTTGGCTCGTTGAGCACCATAGCTTTCTTTTAGGGTTTTCGTGAAGAATTCTGACCAATGGTGTTCTTCCTGCAGTGTGTTTGACATCCCGAGAAATCCAGTTACAAGTGGTTCTGTCCATAGAATGTCGTTAATACGCATTGCGCGTTTGGCCCACCTTATATTCTACTGTTTGGGGCATAGAACAGCAATTTTGGTTTTATCTGACGCAGGTCCGAGTTTCGGATGTTTTCTCTGAGTTGTGTGTCATATGATACTCTTACCACCGTCCTTTTGACTGCGCTTTCAATGATGCCAAGTGGTCTTTCATCTCGCTTGCGTAGCGACCAAGCGGGCGCCAACGAACCTTCCAGTTTCTGACGCATTCATTAAGGCAAGAGAAATCGTGGAGTCGAAAAATGGGCCACAGAGTAGGACGTTCTTTGTTCTTTTAATTACATCTTCGACGATTTTGATAGCTCTCCAAGAGACTCGTTCCCTTCTGCTCAACTCTGGATTCGTTCATCATTTTGGTTTCCCGATGTAGATAGACGTAACAGGAGCATTCGGAGATATTGATTCCATTGAGTATGAATAGGGCATTCGTAACCAATGCGTTCCTCAAGAACATCGTTTTTGTGAGATTTAAACGAAAACCAATTTTTCCATAGGTTTCGTCAAACTCGGTAAGTGTTCGTTGCTTGGCTAATCATGTTATAAGGACGATGTCATCAGCAAAGCGAAGATGATGTAACTGCCAACCATCGATTTTCACTCCCATATTATCCCATTCCAATGTTCGCGTTCTGGAGGATGGTGGTAAATAATTTTGGCGACATGGTATCGCCTTTCTTAACTCCTCTTTTGACGTCGATGCTAATATCGTTGTAAAATGGTGATATCTTGGTTGTGAAATTTTTGTACAGCTCACGAAGAATCTTTATGTACTGAGTAGGGACTCCTTGACTAGGGCATCCAAGACTGCTTCTATCTCAAGTGAATCAAAGGCCTTCTGTAAATCGATGAAAGTGAGACAGAGCGGTCTTTTGTACTTTCGCGATATTTCAATGAGCTTTGTTATCGCGTGGATGTGGTCCATCGACTAAATGCTGCTGTCCTTCGTCCATTTTTTTTTACCAATCCTGTTTAGAATGACTCGAGTGAAAAGTATGTGGACGACGGACAGCAAGCAAATAGTGGGATGATTGGGTGATAGCTGCCGATAACGTGGAGATCACTCTTCTTGGACAATCGCATAGCCATACTGACCTTCAACTGAGTAAGGACCTTGCATTCAGATAGGCAACGTGTAGTAGCTGGACCAGCGTGTTTATGATGACTAGCTGATGGTTCTTTAGGTGATCAGATTTTATCCTGTCCTGACCTGGTGTTGCCCATTTCTCACCGACGAAATAGCATGCTGGATTTCGGAAGGAAAAACCAGTGAACGCACCTTATCCATTCTCCCTCATTTCATATGAAGGTAGGAGGGCATGCCTATTAAAGATATTCGAGTAGTGGTCGTGAATAATTTTCTCCAGTTTTCCTGACGCTGTAATTGTTCTATCTGGGCGTCGGAGTGCAATGATCCTGGCTTTGTAATTGGCGAAGCTTCGGTGGGCGTTGCGAATGCCTTTCTCAGTCTCCGCAGCTTCGACCATAACTGTTGCTGTTTTCTCTATGAGGTCTTCTTTTATCGTCCATGTGCATTCTTTTACAAGTTCGGAGGAGAGTTGGTGGTTTCGTGTAGCTCGTGCTATTCCACGCTGGCGTATCAGCTCAAGTGTTTCTGGAGACAGGCGTGTCTTGATGACCTTCGAACTCTCAACTTCGTAGCGCTAGCGTGAAGATTTTAAATGAGCCGATCGTATTCTTCATCGATGTTATCGAGAATGGCATCATCAAAAAAGCCGAGTAATGAATTGAATAAGCCTCAGTTCATGGTGGTTTTGAGAGTTCATTTTTCGAATTTAGTGGCTTTTTCTTCCTTCCAAGAAAAATGAAGTATTGCACGAAGGCGGCGATGGTCTGATCCCGTGTAGAATTTTGGGACAACAGCTACATCGGTTGAAAACCTTCGGCTTACTATGAAGTGGTCTATTTCTTTGTGGCACTCTCCATTGGGAGACTCCCACGTCCACCTCTGAGGGTGGGGCTTCTCGAATTGCGAGTTACCAGGAATCGTGTTGGTCTCCATGATAAACTCAGACAGCTGCTCACCGTGCTCGTTCCAATCTAATTCAGACGTTCTTTCGGGTCTAATCTAAGCGTTAAGGTCTTCAATTATGTCCTTAAAGAATCTATGGTCCTCTGTGTAGAACTTTTCGAAGTCCATATAGAACGTTTATAGTTCGTCTTCGTCATGGCTTGATGTCGCCGCCGAAGTGGTGAAGATTGTCAGTGCCGGTATTGATCCACATCTCTTCAATCGTAAACGTCCGAGTGGAGTTGTTATTTGTTCGAATGAATCGACGTTCATGGACAAACTAGTGTTGACGAGAACGCCGATGCCGCCAGCTCCTCTATTGTCGCTTGTTCCGAGCAACAGTTCTTCTCCGGTGGCACAGATGGCGTTGAATGCGTGGCGTCTTCTCGTCTCGGCCATTCCGATGACGTCGTATCTTATCCTTTTTGCTTGCACGATCGAGTCTTCTATGAAGGACTCAGATGAAAGTTTGTGTGCATTGTGGATGAAGATCGTCACCTTTGTTGTTTGCGATGTAGGCAGTTTAGAATGACTCTGAAATTTTGGCAACCTATCTGTACTCCTACCAAACGCTGCCGAATCGAGGCTCTTTTGGGGTCGGGAGAACGAGGCCCGTTTATTCTGCTGTGTTCAGCTCTTTAATCTACATTCATTTTGGTCTACAGTGCAAGCTACCAAACTGGCTCGCCATTATGAAACCATTACAAGGAGCATGTTGGTGTCAAATTACTGTTGAGTGCAACGCTTTTTGAAGAGTGGTAAAGGAAGATCCTAGTGGCACTAGAACAGCTGACTGAGGTTAAAGAGTCTAGGAACAACATCTACAACACCGATTGACCTAAGTATAGCTCAATCTTTTTGCCGTCTTTTCTATAAACTCTTCATTGAAGTCGTTCTCAATAGAACTGACAGAACGTTAGGCGAATGACAAGTTTTCGAAAAAAGTTCATCACGATGGGTCACATCCAGGAGATAACTGAGGTGACTAACGTTTCATGAAAATGCCATTTTCGTTGTGTCTCACCTTCATCTATTTGAAAAAATTTATTTCTTATGAGGGAAGCGGTTGTGGAAGGTTTGGAGCTTTCGAAACCGGAAAGTTGTAAAGTGCAGTGACATTTGGTCTGTCTTCATGTACCTTGTGAGGATTGTGGTGCTTTTTTTACTCGTTTCATTTCTTCCATCCTTATTCTTCGATGCTCACTGGATTTTATGTGAGGGTGCGAGCTCCACTGCTACTTGAAGCTTTTCTTTTCCTAATAAATTGGAGACCCACCTTATGTCGACGATCGACGAACAGGGCGTTTCTTCACAGGCTTGCTCAAATTCTCCAAAATGACATGCGATGTTATGGTGGGAACTCATGCATGCGTACCCTTAGCGACTGTATCCCGTAGATTATCATAGGCGCAACAGAAAGACCGTCGATCTAGTGGTCAGCATTCTTCACAAAAATGTTTTTTTTTGTAAATATAGCCCTATTCGGGCCGCATAGGCGACGGCCAACTCCAGCACTCAGCAGGTGCGAATATAGTCATTGTACGACCTCACACTAATTGCCCAACAATCGATGGGATCACAGATGGCAAAACATAAAACTGTGATGTTATCTGTGAGTTAAATATGACTGCATGCAGCTTGGGCCTTTTAGGATTCCACCCGTCAAAGCAGCGCGTCTGATACTATTCATTTCATCGTAAACTGTTTTTTTAAATGAATGATCAGTGAATATTCAATATGACTATATATGGCGGTCGGAGCATTCATTGTTCTTGATCACTGGTGAACATAGTTACGAAGTTCCCAGTGTGAAAACTACAACAGGCTTCAATTTATGACTTCTCAAGCTTTAATTTTACAAGGGTAAAAGGTTAAAGATAAAAAATTCGGGGTTGACGTATCCTTCTGGGAAGTGACATGCATTCGAGGCCTATAAGAATGCGTAGATAATTGAATGTGTATTTATCACAGGACGATTTGTGTGCTGCCAGCGTGCTGTCAAGTCAGTGGTTCTACTCCCGCAGACAAATCCGGTGTCAATTTGCCCCGTCCGAGCGATAAAGTGTCTGATTTGTCTTGATGCACGTGATCGAACCAACAATTTCGTACGTATTATCGGGTTCCTCTAATCACTGCGCTATAGGCGCGCGAACTAGTTTCTGCTTGGTTAAAAAGAATAAAAGCTGGCCAGAATGTTTTTGCCCTCACAAAGTCTAGCGGCCTGGTTGAGAGATGCGCTGTAAACTCTCTAGTACTGTTACTTTTGTAGTTATCTGGAAAATTTTGGATACCGAAGGCCAATTTGAATCATGACCCGCTAGCTGGACGAAAAGTCGCGCAAGTATTATCAAAGTGAGCGTTGAAATTTCTTAACCCATCTTAAACCATTTTTTTGTTTAGCAAATAGAGTTAATGAATGCCGTAATATCTAGGTATTTGTAAAAATAGTATACTTAACTTTTTGCAATTGTTGTGTCACCGCTACACTTCCACGGCGAATTGGTAATATCTCACCAGCTCCTTTGATTGAAAAGTCTCGTCCAATGTTACCAAATGCGATAGAACTCCTAAATCTCTCGCATTCAATTAATTTTAATTAGTATCTTGAGCAAATTTATCTCACCTGTGAGAAGGAGAGTTCGATAGAAGGCCATCTGTAGTCGACTTCAATGTGGTGCTACGGAACCCTAAGGCTCCAGTAGTCAGTGATTTCCTGCAAGCGACTTTCCTATCAGTTTCGACGTCAACAAACACATTCTTAGCATTTCTGTTGAATCTGGGTTGTCTTTACCTGATAGATTTGGTTTCTGTCCCTCTTTGCTGGTGAAAATGGAGCTAGCTAGGTGCATTTTGAATTCAATGCAGACGGTTACACGTTGAAACTATGCTGTCCTGTTAGGCTACCGTTTCCGATATAAATACATAAAGAAGTGGGTGTGATCTATTTAGTCCATGGTCCCCAATTAATGCTTAGGTGGTGAATGCTGTTCTTTATCAAATAGTGTAACTCTTTGGGTCCGAAACAGAGCAAAATCCTCCGCTTTTTCTGCACTTTTGAATAAAATGTAATAAATATGAACCTGAAGGTGAAACGGAACGAGTTCTACTTTGATTCAAATTTACCTCGGAGAGACAGTAGTATTAAATGAAGTAGAGGAGTTTGAACGAGGCTGTAGACGTCGTTTCTATAAGAAACGATTAAGATGTTTGACAACTGCCAAATTCACTACTTACTGCAATGCTTCCACTTCTGTCCAAACGAATATGAAGAGGTGCGACGGACACTCTTCGTATATGAGTTGCAGATTTGCCGCTTTTTGAATCGTCATCATTCGCCGGTGCTTCCTCAAATTTTTTAAACATTTACTGAGCCATTATTTCGACTGCAGCATCAGCTTAATTGGGTTCTATGCCGATATGGGCTCCCCAAATCAATCCCGTTGACGGCTGATTGCTAATGGCACTGGTAGATAGAAAATTAGATGAGATGAAGGGCGTACGTGGTGCAGTGTGTAATGCGCGAGCCTCCGGAAAGGGAAATCGTCGTTCGATCTGGCTCGGGGTCCAAGTTTTGCGAATATCTCAGCATCGTTGTGGTGAATTTACCTAATCACTTGATTTCTATTCCTAATAATTGCTTTGAGAAATATTGCGTCTAGCACTAGTTGTACCTAAAACTTGTATGTAGCTTTATCTAGAAATAATGTTTATTGGACACAATTCGTGCACAAAGCGTAAAAATATTTCAAAAACCGAGTTTCCTCTAACCTCGGTGTGACTAATCAGCATCTATTCTTCCACTGATAAGCTAATACGAGGTTGATAAACGATGCGGCGCAGTCTATTGATTGATCTGACTATTTAATTAATATGGATATTCTGGAGGGAAATCGTTCGTTTCTTTGTTAAATTATGTCACATAGCTATTTGAACCTCTTGCGGCGTTTCCTCAACGATCACAACGCTCTGTCTTCGTTCGTTTTCCTCTTCCATCATAGCATCCATGAACTGCTTCTGTCGTTCAGTATTCACCATCCCCCACACTGATTTAAATAAGTAGATGAAGATTTCCAGCAGCGTTATCTGAAATATTTTTCATTTTCTTCTGCTGATTTAAACACCCTCCAAACGGTTTACCGCCTCATCGTGGCTAGGAGGTTTTTCTGAGTACTGGGATGCGATATGCAGTAGGGAGATTCTACCTCCCAGCAGGGTCTACCAAGCTGTGATGGAGTCCAGCGTTTTCACCAAGAAGCCCAGCTAGCAGTAAACCAATAGCAGGATCCACCACCTCGTGCTATCAAACTAGTCATATGGTGACAAGTCTCCATCTGATCCATAAGGGCAGCCTGCATATCGCGGTGACGACCTGGGGCATACTTTGGCTAGGCTGACCTCGGAACCCCAGAGAACCACAATAACTAAACCAGAAAAACTTCGAAAAGATAGAAATTATGCTTGGGCCCGTACAACCGTTGAAGACGGTAATCCAGGTAGCCAAGTAAGTAAGATTTCAACACCTAAATAGAGAATTTATTCGTTTGGATCTCAAGTAATTTTCTGTCCTTCCTCTAGATTTAGAATCGTCTCAGTATAAGATTCCTTTTCAAAAGTTTTTATTTTTGAGAAAGTATAAGAGTAGTAATAGACTGGAAGGTAATAATACGATATCTGTAGTTTCGCACTTCAATAAAAAAAGAAGGAAGCGAACGAAATCACAAACTGTACTCATGCCGAGGAACAATCCCATACTGCCGGCGATACTCGAGAGAAGATCAGCCGTTTGTAACTGTTTCTGTTGTTCATGTCTTTCGTAGGCAATACTCCTCATAAAGATGTTCATCACCGAGATGTTGTTCCTGTGTGAAAACCACAATTACGAACGGATATGCACTTTATTTTACTACATCCGACTATTGTAATATTCAATGTGGCTTTCTTAGGTAAAGGTTAATTGTTTGAAACGTTAGTCACTAGTGCCACAAATACATTCGTTCTTTATCGCTTTCTGGATCATTTAAATCTCGCTTCTACTAATTCTTGTGAAAACGAGAGTCTCCTGACATTGCACTTATTTTTTTTTACAGTAAAGTTGCTACCAAAAGTTCGTATAAAAGCGGCCATATTTTCACGTTTTTCGTCGCCCAAAAGAGGCATGCAGCGCAGTGGTCGGAGGCGCCGTGCAACACACACGTGGGATCGATTCCGGCGCTTCTGGCCCACTAAGCCTTCCATTCCTCTGGAGTCAGCAAATTGGTAACAGACTTGTCTGGGTGGAGAGCAACGTTGGCTCGATACATCGGTAGGCCACCGCGAGTTACTGTAGAGGCCGGACATGCATTCAATCACCTCCAAACTATGCTCAATGAAGTCGAATGTACTGCGCACCCTCCAGGGATTGACCAACGTCGAGAGCTTTTTTTTCATCGTCAAAAGTCAGCGGAGAATCATGTTCCACTTTTTTATCTACAGAAAAGATTAAAATTATAAATAGAAATAAAACAAATGAAATGAGGTAAAGATAGGTTATATCATGATGGGATAAATGGGTGAACGCACTTGAGGTACAGCTCCGAAAATGAGAACCGTTGTCGAAGTGAACTCGGAAGGACATCCGAGTAGCTAATATGGGCATCGTATTCCATTAATCGACACTCGACGTCGCAGTTACATGCGCTGATATTTGCTTAACACTTTTTTATCGTTGTGAGAAAATGAAATGGGACAAAATTTTCGTTAAATGTTACAGAGGTAAGCCGCCGTGAACTGCCTTCTACTAAAAAGATTCTGTTAACAACAGAATAGGGAAGAAATCCAGTGATACTGTGAAAAGAAGGGAGAAAGCTGAAGATGACGAATCCATTTTCAGTGATATCGCATCCAATTATAACTAACTCGAAAGTGGACATTTGACGAAGAGCCGCAAGTTGTAGGTTAATGCTCTCTGAACCTAATCCTAGCAAGTTCTTATTAATCTAAAAAGAAGCCCTTAACGTTTATGAAGGTAAAGCGAAGAATTTTTGGAAAAGCGACGCGTGTACGACGATCCTGTTGCTACACAAATCAAAAACTGGCCAACAACGCCATTTGCAGAAAAGCAGTACAGAAGGTTTCTCATCGATACAGAGAGATGAGCATTCTAGAGGTAGCAAAAACAAGGAAATTTATAAAGAAACGCCGTCAAGATCTTCATGAAAATAAGATTGTCCTATGCGGTCGATTGAGGTGAGTGCACTACAATTTTACACAGCAAAATGAAACTAATAATGGGGTGGACTTCATATGCCGTACTTTTACATGAAAAGGACAACAGGGATGACATTCATAATTACCTTCCTACATGCTTTCTGGATGTGCTCTAAGAGATCTTAGAGAAGTTCATTCTAACGAGCAAATCGAAAAGCTTAGATGAAACATAACCCTGTATACATAACGCTTAGACGTACAACAAGCTGGATCCTCCAGGTAACTTGACTGTACTGAACGTTTCTACGCTCTCTCGAATGTCTTGGAGGTATTCAGGGAATCATCATCATCATCAGGGAATCAAATCATGCTCTTTGTCTTCAGTTTCATCGACTACGAGAAAGCATTGGACAGTGTGGAAATCAATGCCACCTTGTCCTCTTTAGTTGACCAAAGTATAGACACCTTCAAGATTAAAAACGCTTGCAAAATGAAATAGTCACGGCACAACGACGAAACAGCTTTTTCATCCACCAGTCATTATTCCAACTGGTAAGAGACTATGACAAGGTGACTCAATTTTGCCAAAGGTATTCACCGTTGTGGTGTAGTTATGCACCCAATTACTGGACCGGAATAGTGTACGGAATAGGTACGCTTAATATAAAGGTTGCAATAAAAATTCATCTTATTGTTTCATGTTTTATTAAAATAGAGCTGATTTAGCCAAAAATATTACCGTTGACCTTCCCAGAGCATCTCTGTATATCGTATGGCTGGCACACAGACACATTAGCGGAGACGTTCAAGGCATTATGCTTCATGAGAACACATCCACATGTGGAAAGCCACTCTCGCGCAACACAATTCCACTCACAATGTGTGGCAGTGTACTGCAAAAAAGACTATACAGTTACTAAATTGCCACTCAACCTGAAGTGAAATAGATTCGGAGGTAACCGGATGCTTAGAACACATGTATAATTCTATTCGCTTCGCGTAGAAAACTGTAGTTCAGAGAACAAAGACTGGTCATTGTCGTCATAGAATCAATCTGTATAAGTTGTATACAAACCAATCCTTTGTCTAGGCGTCACAAAATTTACCATTGCTTGAGGAATACATTCTGTCAAAGGCCATTACATAGGTTTCGTAAGAGCAAGAAATACATGCGCTTCAAGATTTTGAACAAATGCATGTGGGATCAAATGAGCCTCGAAAAATGGAGTCTACAGATTCCTTCCAACAAGAAAGACGATTTTTATTCTAGTGTTAATATGCATTTTGACCCCACAGGACGTTTTCTTTCGCTCTAAGTTTCCTATTCGGACTATTGAAGCGACTTGACAAGCGAAACGTCGTTCATAAAGCGGAAGGTTGTCTCGGCTTCAAACTGGCTTGCATTTTCCACATATAGGTTGTTTTAACACTATCTGGTGAAACCACAATGCTTTAACTTTTATTTATCTCACTTTCTTCTTACGGCTAGGTATGATGTGAGTTACGACCACGATGACGATGATCATAAATGAGCATATAATAAAGTTAATATTTCTACCATAAGATTAGTGAGCACGGTGCCATGATTTACGGGATTCCAGTCGTCTACACAAAATCCCCATGCTGATCTTTGTAGTAGTGAAATCTAAAATTTAATATTGTAGAAAGTCAGCAGTGCGTGCTAGTGGGAAGGGGAATATCTCCAACTAAAACTCCAAATGTATAATAAGTATTAAATCATCGCATTTTAAAAGGAAGTACATTCTTCAGGAAAATGCCGGCATGAAGTGCGGCGCCAGGCGGCACGGCTAGTCCTCGTGATTGCATTGAGATCTCCTTGCCGGACTCATGGACTGCCACACGAAATCCCGTGTCAGTATTGGAAAAATAGTCTAAAATTATTGTAGGAAAGTGTGAAACACAAACAATGTTTGCTCAACAAGAATATTGGTGACAAAGCATAACTACTGCTTTTCCTGGAATCAAGCAAATACGAAATCCTGATTTTCTTTAGTTTTCCTCTGTTCTGTTGTACTTTCTAGTTTCGGCTTAACGAAACTCATGTAGATCTCAAATTCGCTCGCTGCCGATTCTGCTTCGAAGAAGTCCTGTTGTGAGTTAGTAGAACGTCTCTGTCCAATACAAGGACAATCTCTGGTGAAAGGATTTCTCGTTGTCTTTGCTTATTTCTTATTTATAGATCGACTGAAGAAAAACTGCCATAGAGAATTCATTGGATATTCGATAATCTTTACAAAAACGAATGATTCGATTCAATGAACCGACGTCCATATTGTTGTGCAAGGATCGCCCACCTAGCTCATTGTTACCATCGAGAACAAACTGCCATCCATAGCTGCTTCCACTTAAAAACTGTCTCTTGTTAAGCTTCGAGTTTGATATTCTGAAAACATAAAATGAAGACTGGAAATGAAGGGAAGCAGTCATTAAACAAATTCGAAGTGGAAAAAGCGACTCATAGTGTTTTTGGGAGTACCGGCCAGCCGATATGAGTCATATATGATTTATAATGCTCGGCAAAAAAAGCTTAGGAGTCGCCTTAGGAGGCAGCTGTAGAAAATTAGACGTCTTCGCGAAGGGATTAATGAACGTTGAAATGAATGCTGCACTATAAGACACTCAGCACATTCGCGACGACACCCAGTTTTTTTGCCATGAGTGGTGCACATTTTATCCCATAAAAATGGTTTGAAATGCTCAACAATGCAGAGAGATCTTTGTGATTCCTCATCAGCAAGCTCTAAGTTATGGTTGAGCGCTTCATATAGCTCAGCCGGGACGCCAGAAAGTATGGATTTTCCTGAATGAAAGAACTCCTACTGCGTGATTACCATGTTGCCTGCACTGGTTGCGGGCAAATGAGAACTAAGGCGAAGTGGTGCTATCCTACAAAGCAGGTGAATTCAGGCAAAAGACTTCTTTTCTGTACTAGTACGTAGTGATACATAGATTCTCTACGAAGATGATACCCTTATGCAAGGTCGAATAGTAGAGCACACGCATATTTGGACTGCATCTTTCACTTTAAACCTGTCAAAATTTAACAACCGAATGACTATGAAGTAAACTAGAGATGGATAAGAGTTGCCTGCCACAAATAACTTTCATGTTTACTTCTGGAGCAACTAGTAAATTATCTGCTAGCGTATTCACCCGCACTCAAAACGCTTAGCTAACTATTCCTGGGTATCAATCACCAGTGAAATATATGGGCCGCTTTACCCTAACCGCGAGGGAGTTCTAGATTTGGGAGCGTTGAGTAAAGCAAGTACGGTTAGGCCGCTAGAACCTCCGAGCCATTCTATAGGAGACTACTGCTCTCTCTTGACGCTCAACGCCGTTTGTGCAACCACACAAGAATTGTTTCGTGAAACATGTGACTGCAAAGGAGTAACGGGAGTTGGTGTCCTTGTCGTCAGCAGCTTGACCAGGATTCTCGACTTCTTTGGAGAACTAGAAACCTGAAACGGTCATTAACCTTTGAAAAAATGTGAGCCGATGTTTGTTTTAACAACCTTCGTAAAGGAGAACTGTCTTGTCAAAATTTACAGCGGCTCAGGAAAACTTCAGGCGAACACTGGAGAAAGATAAAAGGAGCTAAAATCAGATGGATCTGATGGAAGCAAATGAAGTAGCGTTGTTATATTGCCCGCCAAAAGTAGATCATAGCGGAGGCGTGAATTGGTCAGAATCCGTCCTGTATGATGGGGCATCGCCGAATGAGATCCTTCACTCAAGCGGTGCTCCCTCAATTGGATAGCAGCTGTGCAGCATCGACTCGGACCAACGCTGCTCTAAGGAAGGCGAAGGCGACGAAAGGCTGGCCGAATTAGAGTTTATATCAACCTCGTGTTAGCTCAATCGTGTAGAAAATTGAAGGAGAAATATTTTGTCACTCCCATGCATGAAGACGCGTGTAGCACAATGGTTAGAGGCGTCCTGCAGTATACAAACGGTTGTTGGTTCGATCACGCCTCAGGACCACTAAGTCTTTCAGCACTTTGGGCTTGGTAAGTTGCTAACCGGTAGGACAGCACCACTGACTTGCTTCATCGGTAGGTCACTACAAGTTATTACAAAGAGAACATAGGCATTCAGTTACCTCCAACGATGCCTGAATTGAGAGGCATAGTACGCCTCTCATCAATTGATCATAGCCAAAAGTTTTTTCCTCTTTTATCGCCATATCCTCTAAAAGTTTTTGAACTGCTCTGCTAGAAAAAGGAACGAGTTGCTGCAGGACCTATGAATGTAGAAAAACTCGTCCCATTAATGGAGATAAATCTTAACCCTTTAATTCTTTAATTTTTTTTTAATTCTCTTCCTGCCTTTTTCTTTTTAATGGCAGGGTATGTTGCGAAATATAACCCGTATATAATGCTGAGATATTCCCATGACCGACTTTCTGTTAACCTCGGCATTAATTGATAATTCAATGTTTTTCATCAATAAGCAGACACGAGGTTGTTAATATAGAATTTATTAGAACACAATTGCTGACGTTTCGGCGGTTTCGCCTTCTTCAGAGCCTGGAAAGGTCAAATTGAGAGGCTGATCCAATGACCTGACATGGACACAGTTATCGACCATGTATTACTCTGTGCGGCGGCTATCCACCAACTAACTTAAATACTTACAACAAATAAACGGTAGGTGTTTGAATGAAGCTGTTTCTTATGCGAATGCAAATCGAATTGTCAAGTTTTATCTGCTAGGGTTGTGAAAGTGTTTGGCTGAGTAGATCACATCTCAATTTGACCTTTCCAGGCTCTGAAGAAGGCGAAACCGCCGAAACGTCAGCAATTGTGTTCTAATAAATTCTATATTAACAACCTCGTGTCTGCTTATTGATGAAAAACATTGAATGCTGAGATATTTACTATGTCCTTAAGATTAATTTAATTAATAAGGTTAAGATTGTGATTATAACTAAGCCTCAGCTTAATTGGGTTCAATACCGATTTGGGCTCCCCAGATCAATCCCGTTGACGAGTGATTGCTGATGGCAAAAGATCAATAGGACTAGCTGAGAGGCAGGCAAGGCGAAGGACCCGGATGGTGTGATGGTGAAGTGCGCTGCTCCTCGGAGAGGACAATAGCGCACGTTCGTTCCCTACCGCATACACCTGCGGTCCGGAATTTTGCAAATATCTCAGCATTATATACGAGTTAATAGAGATAAATTTTAAAAAATTGCCTTCGAGGACCAGTTCAAGAGATGGATGGCACTACCGCTGTCTAAAAGTGGATGCCTATGTATCTCATGAATGGGTGAGGTTTCACACAGAACATCGATACACTACGTCACACTCTATCTTGCACTGTAACTCACATAGAAGAAACTATATTACACTGAATTATGAAGCACTACTAGTGGAATTATCAAAAAAAAGATTATTAACTACGAAAAGTAGATTATGAAAAAATAAGAGTCAATGTTTTATCCTAACATCATTCTACGAGTTATACACACAAGCGAACATAACGATCTGGAGTAGTTCGGTCGAAATGGGAAAGCTACTCGAACCAAATGGACGCCCTAGCGCCAAACCAACTTCACCTACTTACTTCATTCATCAAGCCACCTACTCTTTCAGACGTTCGCTAGATTTTCCGATATTTTTTAAGGCTGATAAAGGCCTGCCTTATGAAAAGAAATACGACCGTAGTGAAAGAAAATGAAAATAAGACAATTGCAGAGAAAAATTGGATGAATGGATGAACCTCACGCAGAATCCTAAATCGGTCATCACTACGTAGCTAATTGAACAACAATCTTCATGCTCTCCAGCGAAATAACACGATAGCAGCATATCCTTGCAAGCTGGCCTAAAATAGACTTAAAGTCAGCAATGTATCTTTTTCACAACATACTCATTCTCCTCTTAAATCTCGTTCTATAGATCACAATAGGAATGGGAATACTGCTAAGGGAGGACCCGAAGAAAAACATAGGCAAAGACAAATATTTCATGAGGATCATGATGTATTATCAAGACAGCTTCACTCTAATCTTCTTAGTCTCAGTACTTAACTGTCGACATGGATGTTATCTCTACAATCTGGGAAAACATATCGATCTCATTCGATTCTGTGTTTCAGCGAATGCTCACTCCTGGTGTAGAACTACAGTGTTGTATTCAACGCAAGCTTACCTACCGTATCAGCCATTTTTCATAGTTGTAAAAGGAAAAAAGTATGACAACTTTCAACTTTTTCAATTTCAACTGCAACATCAGCTTAGCTAGGTTCAGTGCCGATTTGGACTACCTAGATCTCTTTGACGGGTGATAGTTGATGGTGCTAATCGATAGAAATAACTGAGAGATAGGGAAAACGAAGGAGCCGTATGGTGTCGTGGTGAACGCGTTGGCCCCCGGAAAGGTGATAGCGCGTTCGTTCCCCACCGCAGACACCTGCGTTCCGGAATCTTGCAGATATCTCAGCACCACTGTAGTTATAACGATTTTATCCATTTTTTGGCCTCAGTTACCACAAAAACCATATTTTAATTATTTTTTGACAACTTTCTTATGCCAGTCCGGCCAGTTTGTTCTTTTACGGTACCACGGTATGTAGGGGTTTTATAATATCGTAGGTGAAAAGAAGATAGGACTTGTAGAAAACCACTTCACTTTTAATACCTGATGTCATCGAGGAACTCGACCAGAGAAAAATTTTTTCCTGTTTGTTTTCTATGACTTTCGATAAAGTCGGCGAACAAGCGATGATCAGAGATGTTAACATCGAAATCAACGTGATCATCGATGGACATGAAAGCATAGGAGAGAAGCCTTCGACTCATATTGTAGCCTAAATTTCGTAGGGATCAAAGCGTTTTGGGTTTGATAGCATCAACCTTTTAGTTCTAGCATTAAAATCTGAAAATTTGCTCAAGAATTGATTAAACTTTAGTCGAAATTTCAGAGTTGAATTATCAACTCGTAAGAAGACTCAGAAACAATTCTTCAAGCAGTGACAACTTCTTCCAGCACTTCTGCGGAAAACTGTCTAATTTAACCCTAACAGGTTACTTTATTATTCTCTGTCATTTCTTGAATCTGCCACTATAACTATCTACAAGGGGGGAGAGTTCGTAGTTATCCCTCGCCAGCTGGATGTTGAGATAACAGAGGAACATCTTAGTGATGCTACTCTCTACCGCCCATCCTCTGAAAAGGAATATAAAAGTCGATACCGAAAGCTAAACAATCAATGGGTCAGCGTGGCAAAGGCTGTGGGCTTAAAATCATCGGTTATTTCGCACTTTAAAATCAATAGACCAACATGTCCCGTCCTATACATACTTATTAAAACACATAAGTTGGTATCACCTGATGATCATGCGTCAACCAATCCGTCATCATTTAAGGTTAGACCGATCATCAGCTGTGTAGACGGGCCAACGGATAGAATAACCTGGTTTTTAAGCCTGATACTTACCCAGTTGCTTAACCACATTCCAGCTCACCTCACGAACACCCAAATGTTCCTAGAACGTCTACGTAACGCGTCTCCTAATAACGCGTACGTGATGGAGTCTTTCGTTGTTACGGCACTGTACACCAACGTGTCGAATGACTCCGCAATGCAAGCCATCTTCGAACTTCTTGTTGAACATTAAGGAAGAATAAATATGCATGGCTTGTCCATCCAGCAGCTAATGGCTCTCTTAAAGGAGTGCCTAAACTGCTCGATCTTCAGATGGTCTGGGAAATATTTCGCGCAAATAAGGGGGTTGGCAATGGGACAGCGATTGGCACCAAGCCTGGCCATTGTGTTTATGTCTAAGATAGAAGCCCCTGTTCTCGATCTCCGGCCACTACTCTACTGCAGATATGCAGATGATTCTTTTGTCGTCTTCTCTACGCAGGAGATGGACAAATGCTTTGAATTATTGAACGAGCAGTCCGAGTACATAAAGTTCACCCGGGAGAAACCAAGAGAAAAACTGGCTTCCGTTTTTGGATGTTCAAATAAACCTATCAAAAAGCGGTTACCTGACAAAGTGGTATCGAAAGCCAAGTAACAAGAACATTCTTGTTCGTTTCCTTTCTTCCCACCCTTCACACACAAAGAGGGCGATTGTGAGAAACATGTTTCGAACAGCCACCTCTGTGTGCACCACCAGGGAACTAAAGGAAGAATCGCGCGACTTGGCTCGGCAAATAGCCATCTCCAATGGCTACGAAATAGTAACCCCACGAGATTAGTTTACAAGGAGAAGGACGCGCCCACGCGAAACACTTGGCCAAAAGAAAATCCCGTTTATGTTGCCTTTTATAAGCGATGAAGTAAGCGTAGCTATAAAACGATGCTTAAGAAGGGCAAGTTTAGGGGAATCGGTAGCGATAGTTGAAATACCACCGGCTACGTCGCCAATTAGTTCGCAACCGCCTGTATGACCGTCTGTGTGAAACAACAAATTGCGTAATTTGCCCTTATGGCAGGGACAGTGATTGCATGAGTTCAGGTACGATATACCTGATCTCTTGTAATAATTGCGGAGATGAATATATTGGCGAAACGGGCAGACCCTTGTTTGCCCGTATAAAAGAACACCTAGATGGCAAACGAAAACTAAGACGAAGCACCCCACTAGGCACGCATAGGATACAAAAGCATAGCGGAGACGATTTTGAAGTAAAAGTCAGTATCCTTGCACAGGAGACTAAAACACCAGCGCGGAAACTCCTTGAGGCTTTTTGGATAAATGCCAAAAACCCTACAATGAATAGCAGGGATGAATGCCCAGAGGTCATACGCGACCTGACCCCGTATGTTCGCATCAATCTCTGATGTGGGATGGTGCAGTCATCAACCATATGTGACTATAATCAGCTGTTCTAAACTTCCTCATTGAAAGTCACGAAAAAGCGGTGGGTTTTTTCGAGAAGTTGCTGATCATGTAATTAACCACAGATTTTTTCGTCTTTTTGTAAGTGTCATTGAAGCGTTTGGCCTAGTAGATTGTATACAAGTATACCCTTCCAGGCACTGAAGAAGGCGATGCTGCCGAAACGTCAGCTAGCGTTGTATTGTATTGTGTTTTTCTATGGAAGTAAATGTATGCTGTTTAAGAACCTCTCGATTGCTGAACAAGAAAACGACACATATCTATCTACATTTCTAGTAAATCAACGTCAGATGTTAAGTTTTTCTCCATAGTTTTCTTCTGGGAAATTTGTACGTGATTGTTCGTCACCACGTTTTACTTAGGTGTTCTTTTCTTAAAATAATCATATTTGCTTATGAGGAAGTGAGAAAAGACAAGATGAAGTAAAAACAAGTACTCACTCAACATTCTCGATCCCTTTACCCGGTTTTGATTGCATATGGTAATATCAGGAAAGGAAATACCGTCCACAGCAACGATAGTATTTACTTGGAATAGAGTTGGCTTCGAATGATATCCCAGCAGAAGATAGCCACTCTGGAATGTTGTAATCATTGCAATGGATGTGAAGCAGCTAACTAATAATTCACAGTGTTGGTGCGTCATGAATATAGGTAGCACGGCAAGGACTGTTTAAGTTTAAAATAAGAAACTGTCAATGTTCGCCTTAAATGTTACTAGTGAGGTTCCACCTGTTACTTCACATTCGACACGACTACACGTATTAGTCGCCGACCTAACCAAAATCGCTGCTGGCTCGGAAGATTTTTAGTCGGAAGACAGCAAACGCTCCCTGCAGTTCGCAAAGTCCAGGAACCTTTGTGAAGGCGGGGATGCTATAGCACACAGCTGTGTCGGAATTCCAAAAAATGGAAAGCTTGGTTAGTATTCGTTGCTCCAGTTCATAGAGGAAATGGACGATCCGAAAGTTGTAGCTGAGCCCTCACACAAATCCGACGGTCGTTCTGGTTGGGTGTTGTAGAGCAATAGGACGCGTAGAGGAAGTCCAAGGGTTAATCATGTGTGCGAAAGCTTAAATATTTGAGTATTATTCAGGACCTTTTTATTTCTTTTTATTTTTGTGGTTGCGGAGTTCATTGACTGCATAAAATGAATCGACTGATTGCTTAAGAAGCTAATAAGCAGAGAGGAATTGAAAATGAAGGGTTCAGTTGCTCGCTCGCCAGAAGAGGAACCACTTTTAGGAGACCTCATCTAGGTATTCTGAGTAAGTATGAGAGAAAAAAAAGCAGCTCACGTGAATCATGAAGAGTGACAGACAAGAGAGCACCACCACACACCAGAATATGCGAGACGGCCACGTGCTCGAGCTGTAGATGCGCACCAAGCCGTGGTAAGTGGTCAGACCCGAGAACTCCTAGATGCTGCCAGGTTACAAAAGTCTGTTTCCAAATTGCTGTCTAGAGAATCCACCATGTTTTTTTCTTTTAAGAGCGCTCTAGTTGATATGACTTTGTTGCATTTTCATGTTCAATCTCCACTTAATTTTCCGTTCAAATTCACTTTTTTGTTTCTGCCTTTCACTTGCCGTTGTCTCTCAGTTAATTAAGTGACACTGAAATACATAAAAAACACTTTTGAGTGCATATTTCGGATGGACTAACGAAAAATAAATCCGAACGTGAGAAGGTCAAAATCTGCGTAGGGTGTGGAATAAAATTAAAGGCATAATTTTTTAAAGTCTTCTTTAGCAAACACGAGGTGTTACTTTGTTTCCCTATTTATGCGTAACCTGAGGTTTCGGCGGATTTCGCCTTCCTCAGAGCCTGGAAAGGTCAAGCTGACCGCAAGCAACCTAGCCGAACACCTCCATAACCAAATAGAGAAAATGCGAAACCAAGATTTCAATCACATTAAGCTGGAAGAGCATATTATGCTGCCATGTGGACGCTATGTGGTTGGTCTACACTTGACATATTCAGTGGAAGACTCATAAAAAGCACTGAATGTGCAAAGAAGCCATTCTGAGTTCAACGTGATTGAAATCTCGATTTAGCATTTTCTCTGTTTGCTTATAGAGCTGTTTGGCTGGCTAGATTGCGGTCAGCTTGACCTTTTCAGGCTCTAAGGAAAACGAAATCCGCCGAAACGTCAGCATGCTTGTAAATAAAGCAATAAAATAACAACTCGTGTTTACTAAACAAGAATATGAAGACTTGTTCTATCAATGCCCAAGTTAATAGAAAGTCGGTCGTGAGAGTTACTTAGAGGGAGCAAAGTTAACGTAAATGAAAACATGACATAGTGGAATGGAATTACAAAAAAGAGCAGAAGAAGAACAGAAAAGGTCACTACTGCGTTGCATTCATAACATTACACAAGTGTATTATGAAGAAGGACAAGAGTAATTAAATAAAGATTAACAGTCGAGAATCGTAGTAGGTGTTTTGCGGGAACTCAGTAAAAATTCATGACATTAGGAACAAACAAGAGAAGCAAGGCAAAGCAAAACCAGGCACTAAAAACAATCTAACAAAAGCTTGCTTAGAACTTAGCAGGATGTCGAAAACAATGACTTTTACCTTAGTTTCGTAATCGTATATTTGCAGGTAGATTCTTTCGCCGGATCCGATCTGTTCCCTATTCGTCTTCTCACTCATAGATCTTCCGACGGCCTTAACTCGTAATATTCAGCCCTTTGATAGCTTTACGGTGGATCATTTCAAGCATGTATAAATAGGGTTCAGGCGATATTAAATAACGACAGCAATTAAAGCATGGAAGATTGAATGGATTCTCCGCGGTTAGCGCTGAATGGGGTAGTTCTGTAGACGAATGCAATGGCCAGCCACTACGTTCGCTATCTCTTTCCATTATCGATTACTAAGATAAGCTACAAATGCTGGATTTCTCGTCCATGTCATCACACACACTCTTATGCCGTTTAGAAATACTCCAATGAATGGGTACCCTTTCTACATTGTAAGCATTTTTTATTTGTATTTAACACGATGAGAACTCATGCACTACCGCTGCACCTGCTTTCCAGTCATTGTACTATTTTTATTCGGATTATTCCTGAGTTTCTACCACAGGCACTTTACGCCTTTGTTCATTCACCTGTCACCTGTATCACCTGTCGTCCCGTCGATCGCCGAGTGACTCGAGCGGACGCCTGTAAACCTTCCATTTTCCCTGTTGCGTGCAAGAGTAGCCCAGTGGGTTCTACTTGCTCTAGCGACTCGTCGAGCATGATGTCTTTCTTCAAGGCTCTTTGTGAAGAACTCTGACCATCGCGTCGGTGGTCTTTCTGCAGTACGTTTGACATCTCGGGAATCCAGTCACTAACGGCTCTTGTTCAACGGTTGTCATTCATACGTGTTACGTGTCCGGCCCACCTTATCTTCGACTGCTTGGCGTACAGCACGGCATCTTTGATTTTTGATCGTTAACGCAGATCGGAGTTTCGGATCCTATCCATTACTTGTGTGGAACGGGATACTCCTAGTATCGTCCTTTCGACTGCGCATTCGATAACGCTGAGTGACTTCTCATCCTGCTCACGCAGCGACCAGGTTTCTGACGCATATGTTAGGGCAGGAAGTACCGTTGCGTCGAAAAGGTGGGCACGTAGTCGGGTGTTTTTCGTTCTCTTCACCACATCCTCGATGCTCTTGAAAGCTTCCAAGCCGCTCGTTTTCTTCTGCTCAACTCTAAGTCATTCATCAAACTGATTTCTCGACCTAGATAGTTATAACTAGAGCATTCGGAGATATTCGTTACGTTGAGCGTGAATGGGCCATGCGAAACCAATCCGTTCTTCATAAACATTGTTTTTATGAGATTTAGTCGAAGACCAATCTTTCCACAAGCTTTATCAAAGTCGTCAAGCATACGTTCCGCTTGGCTAATGTTTGGTGTTATAAGGACGATGTCATCAGCAAAGCGAAGATGGCGTAACTGCCGACCATCGATTTTCACTCCCATATTATCCAATTCCAATGTTCGCATGACGTTCTGGAGGGTGGCGGTTAATAATTTTGGCGAGATGGTATATGCCTGTTGCCTAATTCCTCTTTTGACGTCGTTGCTAATATCGTTGTCGAATGGTGATATCTTGGTTGTAAAATTTTTGTACAGCTTACGAAGAACCTTTGTGTACTGAGTAGGAACTCTTTGTCTTTCAAGGGCTTTCATGACCGCTCCTATCTCAATTAAGTGGAAGGCTTTCTTTAAATCGATGAAGGTGAGACGGAGCCGTTCTTCGTACTCTCACGATAAATCAGTGGGTCTTCTTATGGTGTGGATGCGGTCCATCGTACTAAATCCTTCTCGAAACCCTGCTTCTACAGATGGCTGTCCTTCGTCTAGTGTTCTGTCAATCCTGTTTCGGTTGACTCGAATGAAAAGTTTATTGACGACCGACAGTAAACAGATTGGGCGATAGTTGACGATATCGTGTAGATCATCCTTTTTGAGCAATAACACGGTCTTGCTGGTCTTCCACTGAGTAGGGACCTTGCATTCAAACAGGTAACGTGTGAAGAGCCGAGCCAGTGTGTTTACGAGGACTG
>UYYA01004955.1:0-34641 GCA_900624975.1 Angiostrongylus costaricensis
TTCGTCTCGCACTTCTTCCACTTGGCGAACATCTGGTTTTGTCGGCTTCGTAGACAAGTGCGTAGTATTCGCAATTCGACATATTGATTATTCTTTGTTCACGATTAAGCTGACGTTTCGGCGGATGTTGCGGCGTTTTTTTCCGCCGAAACGTTAGCTTAATCGTGAACAAAGAATAGTAACACCTCGCGTTTGCTCAACAAAAATACGAAGAAAATCACTTGATCAATGCCGAGGTTAATAGAAAGTCGGTCGTGGCAGTTACATATAGATTAGTGATACCGAGGTTCAAGGAAAGTCGGTTTCGAAATATTACAGCGATAATATTTTATGGACATTTGTTCGATTAGCTTTTCGCTGAATTTCGATCTGAGCTGAGAGTTTATCCATTCAATTAGAATAACTTCACAACAAAGCACCACATCGACAAAGAGAACTTTGGTTCAGTAGAGTCTGAGGACAAGTATGTACGTCTGCATATCGTGAAAAAAACATCCCGTCATGCTTCGACCGCTGAACACGTCGCCGTTGGTGGTCGTCTGCCAATCTCGGCCTTGCGAACGTCCGCTGATAACTTCCGCATGCACGAGCCATGTGCCAGCTTTACGAAATGAAACGATCTGAGAAGAGCATCTTTCATTCAACAATGGTGATAGGGATGTCGCAAAGCTAACCAAACCTTTTCAAAAAAAAATTCGGATTTTTTGGGCAAGAAATTTCAATTTTTACACATTTTTTGCTTACAAAATTTTGCACAATATATCAATCACTAACATCTTTTTCTTTGGAAAATTATGTTAAAATTATGTGCAGCATAGTGTGGGTTAAAGTACAGCAAAGCTAGAGCGCACATCGAATGCAGCGCAACGATAGAAGATGAAGCACATGTTTGCTGGTTGAATCCACGCCCAGGTTAACCAAGCTCGCCAACCTTTCTGGTCGACAAACTACTACCAAAAAGATTTAAATTCGGATTGAAGCACATGTTTGCTGGTTGAATCCACGCCCAGGTTAACCAAGCTCGCCAACCTTTCTGGTCGACAAACTACTACCAAAAAGATTTAAATTCGGATTTTTTGTCTTTTATTTTGTCTGAAATCTTTTAAACTTAAACTTCGGTTTTGAATCTTTTTTTGCAATTTTATGCAATTTTTGCAATTTTGCAAACGCATTTGTACTTACACTTAAAACATTTTCGCACACATGTTTAAGATTGAAGGAATATTTTACAAAAACACATCCATGTATTCAGTAAAGTCTCTTCCATTAATCTGGAAGATTCTCAAGTCCTCTACGGCTCTATTAATGGAGAAATTACGGTTTTCGAAAAAACCCAGCGTCGTAGCGAAAGGGTCAAGGTGGAACGAGTCTGCCTTCAAAGATATTGCGAATCACACTCGTGACATAACGAAGTCATTTTGTCTGATGCCGACTTCTCGAATTTATGAGACATTATGTCGATATATTCATCACTATAGTGTATTTACACGGTCAACACGAATACAGCGAAACTCGACATTCCACACCTTTTTATATGGTTCGTCTTCACACAATGTCCCAATACATCCCAATAAATTCACCATTCAGTTTCATGATTTGCATCCGTCATCCGCAAAGAAATTCAGAATTATATGTGGGTTCGGCTACGTGAGGTTTTTGTCTTCATAATGGATGTCGTTGAATGATGATCGAACTGACACTCCTTACAATCATGAGGAATCTGTGCTACAGCGTCGCCATATATTTGCCACAAGCAGTCGTCGGGCTTTTTGGAACAGGACGTTTTCGCAGACAAATCTCGCACCAGTTTTCAGACCCCGGAAAGATGAGGACGTAGTAAGCTTAGATGGATTGGTGTCGAAGCAATGGCGATGTACGTTACAGGGCCCCTATGCTTATAACTACTGTGGTACACCTCAAGTTTTCTCCCTTCAAATTAAACTTCTACACATTTATACATACAAATACATACATATGTGCCAATACACATATACAGATGCATGCGCGCATATACACATTTATATATGCATGTACACACATACGTAAACTTTTATACATATATATATATGCATATATATGTAAATATATATATGTATATGTATATATATAGTCTTTATAGGCTAATGCATAACGGAGCCACATCTTTGAAATCTGAAATAAATCACTTGCACCAGTTGATTTTCCGTCAGGCATTTAGTGATTCATGCAGGCTCCAGCAGTAAGTAGTCATTCGTCTCTGTCGATTATCTAAACGCAGTGAATTCTGCTCGGTCGAAGAATGCGACGAGTGGCACATTTTTCTTCTTGGATACTCGTAAAGAAGTCTGATCATTGAACAGGTGCTCTTTCTGTTGTGCACTTGACATCCCATGGAATCTAGCTACGAACAACTGTTGATCAGCACATTTCGTCTAGATGCCCCACGTGTCTTCCTATCTATTCGTGTATACAGTGTTTCTCGTATTATCTGTCATTTGTGATATACGGTTCTCTTAGCACCGAAATCTCTTTTGGGCCTTCATTAGCTCCGGTCGCAGTCTTGCTTATTAAGTAGAGTCCAATTTCCCTAGCTACACTTCAAAGTCAAGTCAAGGAAGAACAGCGAAGTCGAAATGGTGGAAACAAAGCTGGTGTCCATTGTCTCCAGCACTGCTTTGATGTTCTTCCTCAAGGCACCCTTTTCTCATATTCAACTCTGCAGGTTAACCCTTCTTCGTTATGCTGATTATTTGACCCAAACACACCACAGAAACGTTCAGAGGTTTGAATACTACAACAACCATTTAAAACTGAAAACGAAACTATACCTGATTAAGGATGCTCTTGCTGAGCGCATCCATATCGTGGATGTACATGGCCATGGCATTGTTCATAAACCTGGCTAAGTCTCTATCACGACATGTCGCAGCAGACAACGAACTGTTGGTGATTCGATTCGACTGAAAGCGAGGCTTTAGGAACTCTGTTGAAAGCGAAACTATACATCAGCCCTAAACAAAACCTCATTTCTACTAGTGACACCATAAAAGGCCCACTGATCTGTGTATTTGCGTTTATTTCATAAGTATGAAGTAAACATATTTTGGTAACAACGACCATCTGAAAGGTTCCAGAATTCATAATGCGGATCGAAAGTTACCGCTTACATCACTCATTTAGAACCCTACTTCTTACTAATTTTATAAATCTAAGCAGACTTAAATTACTTCTTATTACCATTAGGTTAGGGCAAAATTTTTACAGTGAAGTTTCTACAAATCTGTACTTTTGCCGAAAAGTTGCAGGACCTGTCAGACTTAAAAAGCTTGGAGAAAATTCAGTACTTTATCGATTTAATGGACTTACAAAGGCAATTGTACCGCTAGTTGGAAACCAAGCAGTGAAACCGATCGACGGGAACAGCTACTGGCTGCGAACCTCTCAGAGTGGCCATGTGGTTGCTAGGTGAGCGCGACCCTGGCGCCAGTAAACGCGTACTCGACCAAATTATTTCGTCAACCTGGCCCACTCAATTACTTGCTGATTAATGGAATCGCTATTGGAGAAATAGGCCCAGACAAGAAAGTGAACCCCAGAAAAGCACTAGGAGCCTACTAATCCACTGTGATGAAGTAAGTAGGTTTTGATAAAGTCTGCTATGAAATGACATATATACAGCTAAATTAGATTCTAAAATTAGTTTGTAGAAAAAGCTTACAGTACTTCTAATGACAATCCATTTCTTCACTAATATTTGGTTCTTTTGTGGGCACGTGTGGCGCAGTGGTTAGAAGCGCTACTGCGACCCACGGGTGGGCAAATTAGTGCCAGACTTGCCTAAGAGGATAGCAGCACTGGCTCAATACATCGGTAGACCACCGTTAGTCATTGTTAAAACCAGATATGCATTCAATCTCCTCCAACGATACTTAATGAAGTTGAATGCATGGCGCATCCTTCAGGGATTGATCAACGCCGAGAACTTTATCCTTTACCCTTTTATCTGGTTATTAAACGAAAGTTCTGCCTAAAACCAAAAAAGATGAAAAAGATCTAGAATTCAAACATTAACGCCTATACGACCTATAGTGGGATTTCGCCAGTTATAGTAGTGAGTGTATAAAAACTTAACAAGTGCAGAACGGCCTTAGTTTTATCGATCGAAGGCATATACGACCTTTCGAAGATGCTAATTTAAAGTTTTAAAGCTGTCGAAAATTAAAACTTTCAAAAGGCCGGGAACGAAATTCAAATTCTCAAAGTCTTCAGCGTATTCGCTGCAGCCGTAAACATCAACGGTGGTCTGAGAACATTATTAAATCCAGATGGACTCTCATAGCACGAATCTTTACATCAGGAGCAAAAAAATTTTTCGCCTTTCAGAAAAACAGAGCTCTATTTCGTCGCAATGCAAAAAAAGACTTATTTCAAGTTGGCAATGATCTTTAAACTCTGTCGGTTTTCAGATCAAATTATAACCCTACTTAAGTTGAGGTACGTTCATTCAAAAGTGGATGGCGCAAATACTTCTAACCTAACAAGAGTTCAGACTGGATGAAAAGCTCAAGTAATTCCTGACAACATAATTCTTGCTATTCCAAACTCTTTTCTAAGACGCTTTAACCAAAGCAAACAAGTTCATGTGGAATGGAAACCTAGCCATTAAGATAATGAGATTAAAACAATTAGCTGTGAAGCGGCTAAATAATGCCCAACATCTTTAGTACCTGTAAATCCAATGCATAACGTGTGCTCGTTGGTGAACTAGCAAGTGCCACACTTCCAATAAGAACAGCAAGAATCCACGAAACGGACATTACTGCGGCCCATATCACACTCAAACGGTCCTTGCCCACCCCTCCAAACAGCAGATGGTGAGCTAAAATGACGGATTATCCATGACGTACACTTACTGCACTTTATTTTTCAAAAGTAGAACCATAAGAAATCCTTACATCTATCAAAAAACAAACCATGTTTCAGTAAATCCTTTCAGAAAATCGTAGAGATAGTTTGCACATATGGTCATGGCTACATTTGATACATATATTGTTGTATACTTGTGCCGATACAATTAATCAACAGATATTCGACATTTAGGCTTTGCTACACAGTTTAAAACTTTACGAATTCGCCTCTGGAGAAGAATAGTGGGTGGGTTAGTGTTAGCTTGTAACTATATTAAGTCTAATGCTAAAGTAACTTTGAGAAGAAAATTCGAAGACTTTTTGAGTAATTCGTATAACACGGCTTCGAGAGCGCACAGAAATGCCGCTAACGAACATCAAACAGGTCACAATAGGATAAATACTGTGAAAGGAAATCCAAGGCTGACCATGTTAGGAGGCATGACTCTCCCTGACGGTGCGCTCACGTTATTAGAATTGGGACCGAGTTTCTCACCATCTGAACCCATTTCTAAGGTAATTTTGCGTAGGGTGGCAAGTAGTTTACATGAACTTCAAGATAGACTCCGCAAAAAAGCTAGAGATGAAGCGATAAATAGGTGCGAACAACACCAAGTGGGGCTACTGCCAATAGTGCCATTTCCTCAGCCGTTCTTTAAACAATAAGAGCCCAATAATAAAGTTGATGTCAAATTTCGGATGTTTGCGAATGAAACTCTCAAAGTCCTTAATCAGTATCGCGCGAAAAGATACAGCTCCAACCTCACTCCAGTGCAAAAACGTGGTATGCGAGAGGTACGAGACCTGATAAGGTTGAAAACCATAAGACTTTCCGTTAGTGATAAGGGTGGAGAGTTTGTCGTAATTCCTCATCAGTTAGATGTGGAGATAGCGAAAACCATCTTGAAGATGCTTCGCTTTATCGCCCATCATCTGAGGAAGAATTCAAAAGTAAATACCGAAAACTAAACCACGAATGGCAGCCCAACAGCGCGTGCTTGATGGAGTCCTTCGACGTTACCGCCCTTTATACAAACGTGTCGAATGACTCCGCAATGCAAGCCATATTCTAACTCCTCACACAACACGAAGGAGAAATAAACATGTATGGCTTCAGGATAGAGCACCTGATGGCACTCTTAAAAGAATGCTTAAGCTGCTCAATCTTCAGATGGTCTGGAAAGTACTACGCTCAAATAAGAGGGTTGGCAATGGGACAACGACTGGCACAAGTACCGCCATTGCGTTTATATCTAAGGTGGAAGCACCTATGACTGATCTCGGGGCACTGTTCTACTATAGATATAAATGATTGTTTTGTCCTTGGCTCAACGCAAGAGGAAACGGACAAATGCTTCGAGTTGTTGAGTAAACAGTCAAAGTATATCAAGTTCACCCGAAAGAAACCGAGAGAAAAATGGCTTCCATTCCTGAACGTTCAAATTAACCCGTCAGAAAGTGGCTACGTTACAAAGTGGTACCGAAAGCCAACTAGTAAAAAGATTTTGGTTCACCACCTCTCCTTTCACCTCTCTCACACGAAAAGGGCGCTTGCAAGAAACATGTTTCGAACAGTAAGCAACGTGTGAACGGGAAGAGAGCAGAGAGAGGAGTCCCGGAACTTGGCACGGCAAATAGCCATTTCTAATGGCTACGAAACTGTAGCTCGGGATAGTTGTAGGGAAAATCCTAAAACCCCAAACGACAATTCTAGCGATGGAAAGGTCCCGATTATTCTACCGTTCATCACAAATGATGGAGGTGGAGCTATAAAACGCTGCTTGAGAAGGTCGGGTTTAGAGAGTTCGGTAAACGTAGTTGTAATGCCACTTGGGCGCCATCTAGTTCTTAACCGCCTATATGACCGTCTTTGTGCGGCGCAAAATTGCATAATTTGCCCTAATAGTATAGACGGTGATTGCATGAGCTCAGGTATAGTTTATCGGATCTCCTGTAAGGCGTGCGGAGACGAATACATTGGCGAAGCGGGCAGACCCCTCTGTGTCCGCATAAAAGACACCTATTCGGCAAACATAAGCCAGATACCCCACTAGGCACGCATTGGACCCAAAGACGTAATGGAGAGGACGGAAGGACTTTGAAGTACGTGTCACGATCCTAGCACAGTAATCGAAAACATAAGCGCGCAAAACTCTAGAGGTATTCTGGATTAATTCCAAGAATCCGAAAATGAACTGCAAGGAGGAATGCCGCATTATCACGCGTGATATTGGGCAGTATATAAGCCTGTCATTCTGATGGGAGCCCCACATTACGCTTCCATGTTATTTCTGTGCGGTTGATCTTCAAGCGACATACTCAGTGGGAGCCTCATAGGAAGCGATGAGTGTGCAAAGCTCTGTGTTCAGTGTGATTGAAATCTTGGTTTAGCGTTTTCATTGGTTATGGAGGTATTTGGCCGAATAGGTTGCTGTTCGCTTGACCTTTCCAGACTCTGAGGGAGGCAAAATCCACCGAAACGTCAGCTTATTCGTGAATAAAGGATAAAAATAACCTCGCGTTTGCTCAATAGGAATACGAACAATTTACAAGTCCACTTATAACCAATGTTAGCCCTTTATTTTCTGCCTACTATAATTTTACCTCCAGGATACAGCGTGTATTGCGCGAGCTCCCGGAAAGGGATATTGTGGTTTGATCTGGCCCAGGGTCCAAGTTTTGCCAATAT
Organism: Angiostrongylus costaricensis; assembly: GCA_900624975.1. NCBI lineage: Eukaryota > Metazoa > Nematoda > Chromadorea > Rhabditida > Metastrongylidae > Angiostrongylus > Angiostrongylus costaricensis. The sequence continues at coordinate 7,576 of UYYA01004955.1, forward strand.
CTCAGCATAGTTGTGATTGGAACTCATTTATAACCACCATATCCAGACACAGATATGTAATGATTAATGTTACCATAACTTTAAATCAAAGCTTCTCACGAGTGAACAAAGTTGTATTAACATGCAACAAATCAACAACATAAATGTCTACTAAGTACTGTTTCGTGATGAATCATAAGTGACATGCAGTAAGTTGACTTCAAAAAGATGGAAGGCAAAATGCTGGTGAGCAAGAAGCCAGTTTGTACAACAAAAAAGCAAACAGCACGATCCATGTAAAGAAACTGAAGTTTGATACCCCAAACGCGGTAGATATCAATAGAAGTAATATAAGCAGTGAAAATCCTTCGAGTTAGTATTTGACACAAACAAGACAGCAACCGGCACAGATCAGCTAGGTCAACTTCCTCACTGAAATTGAAAGCTTTCTTGACACATGCAATGCGCAAATGTGCAAAGCCATTCCTATCTTTTTCCGCCATTTCTTTCTTTCCTTTCCTATCTTGTCCTTTCCCTTTATTTCCTCTAGTGCTTGAACTTGTTATTCAGTAAGCCTCAGTGAGGCAGTTGCGGTCTAAAGTGGAAAAGCACAAAATATTGATAATGTACAATAGCGGACGACTCGTTCACGTGAGAAGCAACAGTCCGTATATCTCCCTTGAGCTTTTATGTCAATAAAAAGAATGAGGTATTGCAAGCGGTAGTGACAGGGTACACTACACCTTCCATGGTTGCCTCAGGTTTAAAATGTTCCATGAGGATACACAGATAAAATTCAACACTTACGGCATGACGTAGATTGATTTCCACTTAAAGCCCAAAAACAACTGCACCCGTCAAATTTGAACAGGAATAGCTCATAATTAACTTTATTAATCGAAGTATTACCTTGTTCGAAAATTGATTCGCGATTTATAATTTCAATTTTCGTGTGTATGTTTTAGCAATAACTTTGTATTGAATTCTGTATGCATCAAATCAATCTAAGGCTCGATTTATGGGTTTTCGCTCTGAATAATTAGATTGTAATATGAACCACATAGGACGCGTGTGGTGCAGTGCATGGAGGCGCCACTGCGACACACACGTGGAACTGATCCCCGTACCCATAGCACACCAAATCTTTCATCCCTTCCGTGCCGACAAATTGGTGTCAGACTTGTCTGGGAGGATAGCAGCACTGGCTCGATACATCAGTAGGCCACCGCGAGATTTCAAGAAAACTAGTTCTACGAATTGAAAATCAACACAGTGCCGCGCAAACGGCTCCAAATATTGAGGCATTGAATTAAGGAAAGGTTTGTGAATACACAATGGTTTAGAGTGGTTGATTTTTCACTGCGAGTTCGGCATTGCAAATGAAGAAAGTGTGATGACTTCTTGCTCCTCTGATACTGGACCGCTACTTACTCTGTGCCACACTTGTTAACCTTGTTACTATAGTCGCTTGTATTGCATAGATGTTGTCGTACAACTATTATTGTAATTCGTATGTAATGCTGAGATATTTGCAAAACTCCGGACCGCAGGTGTATGCGGTGGGGAACGAAAACGAGCTGTTGACCTTACCGGGGAGCAGCGCACTTCACCACCACACCATACGGAAAAAGGCAGTAAATAAAAGGGTAAAGATTGTGATTATAACTAAGCCTCATCTTAACTGGATTCAATGCCGATTTGGGCTCCCCAGATCGATCCCGTTGACGGGTGATTGCTGATTGCAAAAAGATCGATAGAACTAGCTGAGAGACAGGCAAAACGAAGGACCCGGATGGTGTGGCGGTGAAGTGCGCTGCTCCCCGGTAAGGACAACAGCGCGTGTTCGTTCCCCACCGCATACACCTGCGGTCCGGGGTTTTGCAAATATCTCAGCAATACATGCAAGTTATATTTCGCAACATACCCTGCCATTAAAAAGAAAAAGGCGGTAAATAAAAGGGTTAAGATTATTATTGTAATGTTGTTATTACTGTTTATAAAGGCTTAATTATCCAAGTGTGAGATCTGACTTCGCGGCACCAGCAAAGTTTCGCGTGGCAAGCTCATAGAAAGGCAGGCAACCTATTTCGACCACGTGACTCTGGAAGCTAACCCGGAAATTATATTTGTGGTGCAATAACTTTCATTACAATTATTGGTGCACTGGCTTCACTTCTACAAATTATAAATGACAACAGCAATAAATTGGTCAATCTATTTCTATGCTACTAATCTGCAGAATGATCTATGACTACAAATAACTTCGTTGAAAATCATGGCTTCTCACCGCTTCTAACACATAAAAGTGTCTTCCACTTGACGTCGTATTGGCTAGATTGCCATATAAGACCTTTCTAAACAACTTGTTTATTTTTAAAGACTAAATTAGCATAAGGAAACAAAACAAGGCAAAAATTTTACACCTGGAAAGGTAATCAATATCACAGTTTCTCAACCATTTAAGACGATGAGAAAAGTGAGAGGAGATGAACTTAGATTACGCAAATATTCATAGGTGAATTATCAATAGTAATCGTGTGCACAGACATTTCGAAAGAACCACAGCCGGAGACATAGGTTCGGATCTGATCAACAGTGACGTCTTCTCGCAGCCAGGCATATAAAAAGCCGCCACCTCCAGCTCCAGCCAGCCATGCTGTCTCAATCAGATTCTCCCTAAATAGCGTAAAAAATAGGTAAATATTACTACCAAATATCAATAATAATATGCCAGTTATTATATTATTATAGGAGGTGGAAAGCATAGCGGTTGCGATGCCGATCATCACGATCACGGTTCTGGTTCTATTTCGTTCTGGCTCACCAAGCCTCTCATTCCTCCAGGATCGGGAAAATGGTGTTAGACATATCTAGAAAAAAATTCTTGGCAATCCAAGTGGAAATATTTAGCCCGGCTATCTCAGGACTCCACGGAGAATTGACTCGACCAGCATTCTACGATATTCAGAATAAAATGAAAAACACTCAAGCAACAGCCGAAGCCGCACGTAAAAGCTGGAAGATTTTCGTGGATGATGGATTCTATGAAACGAATCAAATGGAGCTGGGATCGCCCAGTTGGTGTGAAGGACGGGCTGCATAGCAAAAAAATTATACGCCCATAAAGAGGCCTTCGACATCATGAAGCTATGGCCAAATATCTAATCTTCAATTTCGAAAAGATAACTGTTGCTTCACTTTAAAGAACCGAAATTAGTATTCTCTAGAATTTAGGATGTCCTCCTCCTATATATCATTTATTCACCACATTTCCTTGTAGGCGACGATAATCATCAGCTAGGAGCCAATTTTAAACATAATGTGATGGCACCGCTTATTCGAAGTCCACTCTTCAACCAAAGTCAAATCTTTCAAGTTAACAATTGCAGTGGTTAATTTATGTCCTTTTATTTAGACTATTATTGGCTTATAACACTGTTAACCGGAAAGTATAAAAGTTTTGAAGAACTCGTGATGTGGAGAAGAAACTGAATAGACTGACGTTTTCAGGCGAGAGATTAGTGACGTCACGGTTTCTGGCTCACATCCAGTCGCAAGCGCTTTCTTTGCTTGATAATAAAGACCAATCAGATCACAGGGCATGCGTCCTAAAACATTTTGCTTTTAGTAAGAGCAAACGCATAGGATCATAACAATAATGGGTTCATACGTTTAAGTAGCAATGTGATACACTTATGGAAGTATGAAGAGGTATGGACTTCATAATAATAAAGATAATAACGACAATAATGGTTAATTTAAGATTGCTGGAAGGAAAACTCTAAAGAAACTTGTGTTTATCTAGAAAAGGCCACCATTAGTTCTTTTTCCTGATATTTTGAAGCGTCCCAGATGACTATGCCAAGTTATTTGTGCGATACGACGTCAATTCTATTAATGAGCCTTCGAAAGAATGCTTTTTCCTACTGCACCGAGATAGGACAACACTCAATCCTTATTTTAGAACTATTTCAGATGTAATGAGAATAACTGCACCCTGAGGATAGGCATGAAGACATGAAGCTACGCCAGAACCGTAGATAAGCGGTTTTTCAGCCCTACTACTTTGAATTAAATGGAATAGTGTTCTTGAAAATAGCGGCAATTATCTTCTCTGTTTAACAAACCTTCTCTTAAAGCATCAGAAAAAAGTTCCATATTATTCTCAAGAGAAGCAATAACGTCTCGAGTTGGACCTCCGGAATACCAACCACGAATTACTTCCTGAAACTGCTTTCGCTTGTAAACTTAAAAAGGAATTTCTCGCTTTTAACCAAGTTATTCGAATTACATCTAAATAATAGCTGATTGCCTATTCTCATAATGTAGCGCCAAGATACTCATAAAACCTGGAACTCAGACTAGATTTAAATTATCACGATTTCGCTTTCCGGGGCTCACGTAGAACCCATTGCTGAGGCAATTGAGTTGCCTTTCTCTCAACCAGTTTTCTACCTAACGATGCCATCAGTAATCACCCGTTAACAAGAATAATCTTGGGAGCACAAATCGGCATAAAACCCACCAGTTAAGCTGCGGATGCATTGGAAATCGCAGTGTTTAACTTTTTATTTACTGCATTTACTTTTTCACTGCCAGTTATGATGTGAAATACGACCATTACGATGACGATATATTTGAAAAGTCTGATCCTTAGGCCAGATTCGAACCCGCGATAACCCTTTCTGGGAGATTACGTGTTACTCTCTGCAACGCTGAGGCTCTTGCTTTGTCCTTCTAAGCCTCAGCTTAGTTGGATTCAAAGCCAATTTTTGCGCACAAGATTGTTTCCGCTGAGGGAGAAAGGGTAATCGTCGGTTCTAATCTCGTCTTGGGTCCATGTTTTGCAAATATATCACCATCATCATGGTTATATTTCACAACATACTCCGCCATGAAAAAAGTAGTAGGCAAATATACGAAGTAAATATACGAAGTATATAATACGAAGAAGAAGATCAAATGATTTTCTTCGTATTTTTGTTGAGCAAACGCGAGGTGTTACTATTCTTTGTTCACGATTAAGCTGACGTTTCGGCGGATTTCGCCTTCTTCAGAGCCGCTTTCTATGAGGTTTCCACTAAGTATGTCACGTAGAGACCATCCGCACAGAAATCACGTGGAAGTATAATGACATTTTACTCTGCGGCTCTGAAGAAGGCGAAATCCGCCGAAACGTCAGCTTAATCGTGAACAAGGAATAGTAACACCTCGCGTTTGCTCAACAAAAATACGAAGAAAATCACTTGATCAATGCCGAGGTTAATAGAGAGTCGGTCGTGGCAATACGATCAAATTTATCTATCAATATTGCTGTTAATATTGTTTGTGAATAGAAATAATTATCACTACTACTAGTATCCTTCCCAATGGTTTACCTCCTCATCGCTGCTGGGAGGTTCTCATGGGTGTCGGGCCGAGATGTAGAGCACGGTGATTCATCCTCCCGGCAGGGGAGTCTCCCAAGTTGAGGAGTGCGGCGTTCCCATGATGAAACCCCATTAAGAGCCAGTATCAAGATTCACCACCGTTCCGGTATCAAACTAGTCGCGTGGTGACAAATCTCTCTCTGATCCACAAAACGGCGACTGTCTATGGTGGTAACGACCTGGAGAAGATCTTTGCTTGGCTTACCTCGGAACTCCAGGAAACTACGATGGCTAAACGAGCAAAACTCCGAAAAAATGGAAATTATGTAAGGCCCGCATAACCAGTGAAGACGGGCCATTCAAGTACCCAACTAAGTAGTATTACTAGTATTTGAGGTGTGCATAACACAGTGACTAGTGGTGCCCCGCAGTACACATGTGGTCGCTGGTACGACCCCACGTACCGGAACACTTAGCTCATTTTTCCGAGATCGGTGAATGGTACCAGACTTGTCTGACAGAAGGCCGGCAGCTGTCTGCGGTGAAGACCTAGGTGTGCTCTAGTTAAGCCATTCAGGATTCCAGGGTAGAGTTAATGGGTAGTGTCTCTTCGTTATCGTACGCAATCTAACCTTGCATGATTAACTATTCAGTAGATGATTAATAACTTAGTGTTTGTGCGATATAAGCATAAACAGCCGCTATGGTTATTCCAGATATGGAAAGCTTAAAATGGACCTCAAATCCTAACATCCTCTCCTACTTGCTCCATACAACGCCGTCGTTCTAAGATTCCTATAGGGTCAGGAGAATGAGGCCGATTTTTTTCACTGCTTTCGGCGACTAATACCTACAGGAGTTTCCCGAACCATACTCATGGGTAGCATGGCGATTTCTTTTTGAATAAGCGAAAAGCCCATAAGTTAGACTCGACTCTTCCACATAATTTTCATTCACTTGGTTGCAGGCCTTTAGCTGGACTGACATTTTGCACACATAAAGTATATATCAACCTGAAACAACAGAGAACTAGAGTTCATTTCTTAAATCTACCTGAATAACAGGCAAGCACAATGTCGTTGTCAACTCGTGTATAACCACTCAACACCACCTCGTTTGTACTATGATAATAGGAGCAATATTAATATTAATACCAGTATTAACATTAATATTAGTAATAGTCTAAGCCAACAAATAACCTGAAGGAGGTTCTTTGCTAATCTCGTCTTCCCAGTATAAATTAAGACCATACGTCGATTGATATCGTCCTCGAAGCGCTGACTGATTGGGATCTGTTCCACACCAATGCTACTTTCTTCTTCAGAGAAATAGCCTTAAACAACAAAGTACATAGGAAGCGAACAGCTACAAAACGGCAATAGACTACCAAAAATCTCAAGGCTATAGGCAGAGCAGTTATAATATCCTTCACTTCTAACATAAAGACGTTTGTTTAGCACAAAAACCATAAGATGTATTTTGTACAATCATTTGATGCGGTGACTTCCAAGTTTAAAACAAGTTATCACGGTGCATTCCAAAACTTATCAGTCACAGTGAAAACCATCAGAGGCCAAAGATCTTTGCCAAGCAAAATTTCTCTAATTTTACCAAGATGAAATTCTGACTTTCTGGAACTTACGATATATATATATATATATATGTGCATATTTGGATACTTGGATGGCACGTCTTCAGTGGTTGTGTGGACGCCGGCATAATTTCCATTATCCGGAGAGTTTCTGGTTTAGTCATTGTGGTTCACCCGAGTCCCAACGAGAGCCTGGCAAAAGTCTGACCCATATATATATATGCATATGTATATCTACCATTTTATTGCCTCAAAGTTCATATGTCGACATCAAAAGCATGTGAATAGACGATATCTCATCCAACAGGATACGATGCTTCTCCTCAGCTTATCGTTCATGTTTGGTTTTCATTTCTGAGCTAGAAATTTTAGCAGTTTGAATTTCGTCTTACAATTCCTTAAAAAATTTAGTTCCAAATATGCTTAAATTTGAGGTTATTATGTGTAAAAATATACATTCATATAACCCTATATCTCTTTAGGTATGGGTAATGCTCGTCAAGCCAATTTCGGCTCAAGTTGAGATCCTTTGAGGACCACACTGTTTAGTCAACGCATCCTTTTAACGACCATGCGTGTTACTTTGCACACCATAATCCAGACCACACCAATATATATTCAGTTAATAATATAGAGCGAAGTCGCTTCTACAAATATATGAAGTTACCAATTCCTCAAATACTAAAGTGATTGAAAAACTATAGACAATTATCGAAAAGTAAGCTATGGGCATTATGTGTTGAATATGCTCCACGACGTTGTTGAGAGGCTTCTGGATTGAAAGCGGTAGATTGAACAAACTTAGAGCACTAACCTTTTTTTATTCCGGGATAAAGGCAACCCACTTGATCCTGCCATCCTCCACCAGTTGTCAATAGTTGTTCTACCATTAGCACCTGAATATTATTGACCAAACGGTTAGAAAACCTTCGACTGGTAAGATTTAGGAAGCACCACCAGCACTGGAAACGAGTACTACCCAATGTAATAATGCTTTCAGAATTGTCGTTTGTTCGGCCATGCTCGCAGTGAAACCGAGACTTTTGTAGTCTCACGGTCAGATTCTGCTAATAAACATGTGGACAAGGGATAAAGCATCACCCTGTCCACCATCTGACCAGGAGAGTGTTCCGCCTTTCGGTGACGAAAATGCGTTGTAATTTACGTTCGATGGCATGAAAAATTAAACATTGAACCAATAGGGGACAATCATGTAGTCCTCACTATTCTCCACATCTTCTGACCTACCAAAAAGAAAACAGCTGGCAAAATACGGATACACACCACATTAATTAGCACGAAATGAATTATCCCACTCTCCCATTAGTTGAATCTTTTCACTTAAACCTATTCATATTATTACCAGTGGTGCCATTTTAATGTAGTAATGTTACTCAATGGTCAATCAAAGAAGGAGCAAAAAGTCTAATAACACGGCCTCTCACTTACAGCATGACAAACGTTCTTCTCAGAGTGATTGACACCAGCGGTCAGCCAAAGTGCACGGATGACAGCGGCAGCAAGAATCGACGATGTGCCGAGGCCTTACTAACAATTTCCATATAGCGCAATTTAAGAAGTGGTTACAATGCAGTACCTGACCCATGTGGTAAAGAGGAGTGACATTCGATCTGCAGACCAGTGCTGGAGAAACTACTTTGTAAAACTTCGGAAAGATTGTCGTCAGGTCCCCTTGGTATTCCAACACACACAAGGCAGGCACATAGCAGTGCTCCTTAATAACAGGAACCCATTACTGTTGATTAAAAAAGTATCGAAATCTACTAAAGATTTAGACGAAATAGTCTATTAAGGCCTCTTTCTTAAAATGTTTTATAAACTCTGCCAAGTTATTGAATGCTAGTCCAGTCAATTCTCCCTGGAAATCCTGTGGCGTAGCCGTTCTAGGGCATTCCAGGGTGGGTTGCAGGACACTCCATGGTCCCGGACAAGTCTAGTAGAAGCATGGTCTTGTAAATTAAAGAAAATACGCAACAATAACTATCCTTAATTGCCTTTACTTCTTTGTCATCCCAAATCTCCACACATTTTGTCAAATACTGTCTCTCACGACCGAGTAAAAAATTTGGATCCTAGGCTTAAGATGCATACCTGGATTACCGGGCTTGTTGTGTGAATCCAATATAGAACGCGAAGTTTCGAACAAGATTGTAGTCTCTTCACTTTTCACGGTGATGCCCGGAATACAGCAACGGCTAACTTGACAAGTTACTGGCTTCTATAAAAATGTCACTCCACAATGCTTCATAAAAAATGCAATATACAAGTCAAGAAAGAAACTGTTGTTCTTCATATAGTATATTCAAAAATATCACAAGAACAAGAGCAATTGATGATAATATGGAGATCTAACAGCCTCGTAACAGATAATAATTCCGAAAAGTATGGTGACGAAAGCTTTCACCATGTCGTTGACGAGAATCGCCATGTTCACTACCGCAGACGGTTTCGCGCGCAGGGTGATCGGCGGAGTGTCCAACCAACCACCGAATAGATCTACCTGAAGGACACCGTCGTTTTGCTCCTGATTTTTACATTAGTCACAGCCAAAAATAATTACAATCTACCACTTGTTCATGAATTTAGCACATAACTAATTTCAAATTTATGCTGAGAAGCAGAAGCGAAAAGCAAAGAAAGCGTGTTGTTTCGAGCAATGTGAGCTAAGTGCTCCTAGTTTCAACTTACTGATCGACTTTATTGGTTTATTTTGGTGACTACTTAAACACAAAATGACCACTAAAGAAAAAATTTCTTAGACTACGATGAATCTTCTGAACAAACATAAAGAAATCACCCTAGCTGCAGCTTCCACAATGACGGATTTCGAACGCATGCGATCGATTCCTACCGGGATGCAAGGGATATGCTAAAAATGTTTGTTTAATCTTAACCATTTTATTTACTGCCTTTTTCTTTTTAATGGCAGGGTATGTTGCGAAATATAACTCGTATGTAATGCTGATTGTGATTATAACTAAGCCTTAGCTTAACTGGGTTCAATGCCGATTTGGGCTCCCCAGATCAATCCCGTTGACGGGTGATTGCTGATGGCAAAAAGAGATAGAAACTAGCTGAGACACAGGCAAAACGAAGGACCCGGATGGTGTGGTGGTGAAGTGCGCTGCTCCCCGGTAAGGACAATAGCGCGTGTTCGTTCCCCACTGCATACACCTGCGGTCCGGAGTTTTGCAAATATCTCAGCATTACATACGAATGCTTGTTTAGTTAAGTGTGAAGGATCGAAGCAGTGCTCGAGGTGAGACCAGCATCAGTGAATGAGTTGTGTGTGTTTGTTGTGTGTATGTGTATATATATATGTGTATGTGTATGTGCGTATCTTGCACGCATATTGTATGTCTCTATGTATGTTTATAGGTGGTGTACGTGTGACTAAGAACTAATCTTACATCCCCAACTTTTCAAAGGGTTGAATTCCAAGGTCAGCAAGCTGACATTCGCTTCAACTTGCACCTATAAATTAGAGAGCGTGTTTTTTGCTATAGGCCATCTAGCCAGCTTCACACTAAGGTACTGACACTTCTTGAATTAAAATCTACCTTTTCAAGGCAAGATGTTTTAGTATTAAGAGTCCAATCCACAATTCACTCGGCAACTTCTGATTCTATGAGATGAGCATACCATTACAAAAGACTTTATAATCTAAAGAAGCCTTGCTAATTAAAAGCAAGAAAAGGGATTTCATCGAACGTAGCGTGCTTTATTTCAAAAAATCCTTAACACGACCCTTGTCTGGTGAATAGTTGTCGAGACAATTAAATTCAGCAAAGGACACCCACTCGCTGACAGATTCTTTCCACTTCCAACCGAGTGTAGATTTGGGCTGCAGCTTCAAGATGTCGAGCTTAATAAGTGTTTTCGAGTATCTTTATCTATAAAAAAATCTGTAACTAATTTTTTAAATGGCTTGCACCACATTCATTGTCGATTACGAATAACCATGAGTTGTTACTTAATTACAGTTATATAGAAGATAGGCATTTTCAATGGGAAACTACAAACTAAAGTTTAAATGAGACAACACATGAAGAGAAACTCTTTGGAAACCCAGATGATAGAGATTGGATGAGAGGATGAACATAAAACTCAAGGTCACGGTGATGTGGCTGAAGTGATTTCATGCAATCTGGGCTTCGCGAGAACAACCGAATTACAGTATGATTGACGGGTACTTGCTGATGGCAAAAGATCGATAGAACTAGCTGAGAGACAGGCGAAACGAAGAACCCGCATGATGTGGTGGTGGTGAACGCGTTACTCCCCAGAAAGGACAATAGCGCATTTGTTCCCCACCGCAGACACCTGCGGTACGAAGTTTTGCAAATATCTCAGCATTATAATAGTTATAATTTGCAAAATACCCTGCCGTTAAAAAAAAGAATAGGCAGTAAATAAAAATGGTTAAAAACGAATTACAAATAGGGCAGCTGTATATATGTCCTTACGAACTGCCTTCCTTTTAGCTGACGCGAGGTTGGTATAGATGTTCTCATTGTTGTTGCCGTTCCTCAATAGCTCCCGTTTCGGTGGCTTCGCCTTCTTCAGAGCCTGGACGTATATGTAACGGTAGCCCCACAATGTTGATGCACATCCCTATGGGTGGGTCTCACTCACAATCCCTTTTTAACAACATACGTGATCCAATGGCACAGTGATTGTTCATTGAGAATTGGCGCCTTTTCATATACTGGATCTTCATTAATACTATGGGGTTCACCGCATTATGGGGAGACTGTCACATCTGATACGTCCAGACTCTTAGGAAGGGGAAGTTGCCAAAACGTCAGCCGACGAACAACGACCACAACAACAACAACAACAACAATACGAACATCTATACCAACCTCGCGTCAGCTAAAAAAAAGTAGTTCGTAAGAACATATATACAGATATATACATACCTCATATCCATAAAACGAAAGTTCTCCAACCGATTATTCACAAGATTATGTGGCTCCTCTACATGCAACGGATAAGGAGTTAGCGGCGATCAATGCACAAAAATTAAAACTCATGCAACTGCCGACGTGTTCCACGTGCGAAGAATTTTTCCCCACCTTTACTCATTCACTCATATTCACGCGTATGTGCTAGTCCTTACGGCTTTTGCGGAGGTATTATATTCTAGCGTATCCTGTACACGAACTTACCAAACGTGATATAGGCTTACTGCCAACAAATAAACACAATTTAAAACATGTGCTCAACACCTTCGCTGAACCAAGAGAGATCAGAAAAGGAGAGAATTACTTCTGATCTTACTACCTGCTCTAATCATCTCGGTTTCACTACGCAACCATTGCTCTTTCACTATACGAAACAATTCGCGAACTTGTTCGCCATTTGGTTCCTGAAAGTATCTGCAGCACAGCTCACAACTAAACAGAATAAGATAACTTCCAAAAATGTGTCATACCGCCGCTATTTGATCGAAAACGTAAGTAAAGGCAGGATTTGCGGCAGGGCCACTTCGTAGACCTCCCCTTCCTTGCGCAGCCAACGCCAAATACTCAGCGGCAAGCATCAGTGCGCGTGAACATCGAGGGACGCTCTGCATGCACACTGAGAAATACTTAGAATCCACTGAAGTAGAATGTAGCCACTAGTTATCATTACCTATTTCAAATTATTTTAAGACACCATTTATAATGAGATGATGCAGAGTTGATGATTTATTCCTCTACTTCTCAGGTCACCTAATCTGAGGAACCTGATATTTATATTGCCTGAAAGCACGAAACAAAATAAACGAATATCAAGAATTCCCGTAATCATCAGAGATACATAGTCACTGGCTGACATGTCTTCTCCTTATACGACATCGGACCCGCCAACTAATTACTGTCCAGGAAACTCCCTGGAAAGTTTTCCAGGATTCCAGCGGAACACCTTGTCAAACCTCAACGCATCAGGTGGAAACATGCTGCGGAGTAGTAGGTTCAATAATGGGGGTTTTACAACATGACATCCAAACATGTAGATCAGTCGGATTCTAGACTTGTGGACACACCAATACCAATAAAGTTGGGATTTGGAAAAATATGGTGTGGAAACAGCAAAAACGCGCAAGTCAATTGCACCAGGAGCATTTTGTGTAAATATTTAGATAAAAATAGAAATTCTATAATAAAACTTCTGTAAAATACGAACATGACTCGATTTCACTTAATATGTCCAATTTGACACCATAGTACTTCACCAACGCCATGAGCGTCATCAGAATAATGGTTGAATGTTGTCCACCATCTTGGGCGATCATTTTCAACATAAGACGAAGGGTTGTACCGTGAAGAATATCTCTACAAGAAAATAAACCTCATTTGTCGAATTCTAGGCTTTCGAAGCTAGGAATGATTGCTTACACCATCACTTGCTTCGTTATCCTAGTTTGCACCTTTTTAATCCCACTAAGGTACTCATATTCAGTAAGCGGAAGACAGTCTGCAAATAGACCATTAAGCGTTGCGCATTCTTATTTTCATTCCAAAAATGAAAAAAAAACAATTTAGTTATCTGTATTTGGACTATTTAGAGCAAGTAATACTACAATTCCTCTCAACGGTTTACCGCCTCATGGTGGCGGATTCCTGCGTGTCGGGCTACAATGTACAGCGGGTAGATTCATCCCTCCGGTAGCACGAATCGTTGTGCTTTTGAAAATTCTTACTCACAAGGTAAACCCTCTTTCGCTCACGAAGAGTTCACAATGCCTGTGATGAACCTCTTAAAATGACCTAGCACCACTAACTCGGCATGCCGGAGAAAACCACCATTAAAATCATGCAACATGTTGGTGGTGAGAAGAGGAGACGAACCTAAAATTAAACGAGCAAAACTGAGGAAAAGTGGAGATTATGCTGAGGTCCACACAACCAATAAGGAAGGGCCATCCAAGTACCCAAGTAAGTAAGAATATCGAAAAGGTCACACTCACACGCTCGACATGTCACAGTGTTGAAACGCTTCCAGATTTCTCTTCGCGATTGTTCGAGAAGAAAACGATCGTTGTCTGATTTTTCCGTAACTGCAAGGCTGGAGACAAACTGGTCTTCTGATTTGCATGTCGCCAGTATCACGTCGAAGAACAGCGACAGCTTAATCCTATAGCTGGTTGACAATGATTTCTTAGTTCGTTACACCTTACACAAAACTCGCACTAAACTAATAATAGATAGATACTCATACTACTCAGAAATCTCACTGAGTACTTCCTTTCCTATGTGAGCTTATTTCCGAGTTATAGTGCTTTTGAATGCGAGAAAATAAGAAGGGTGATAAGAAATTAGCAAGTGTTCTCAATATTTGCACTGTTGCCACCTCAAAAGTCTTTCGACAAGCATTTCACTAAAAGAGTGGGTACGTGGAAATTTTATAGAAGGGGAAATAGCAACTTGTTGGCTTCTCGCTGATCCACGTTAGATCAAGGACGAATAACCAGGAGCAAAACTTTTATCTCCATTTGTCAACTATACAGTGGTACTTTCTAAAAAAAGGAGACATTACAGAAAACATGTACCTAATTGTCAGCTACAACTGAGTATAGCAACCTATTCAGTTCTCCTTCATCTTCAAAGTGGGAAAACTGCTGAAAATGACTATGGAAGCAACTTCTAAGGCCAATTTTTCATTCTGCACTGATAAGAAAATTATGGTGTGGTTAATGCCCTTTGTTTGACTATTGCGCTTTTGCTGACATTCTCTCAATTCTGACGAGTTTTTCGCTCTTAAAAAGAGAAATCTTCGTGCTTGCTTACAAACAATGTAGGAATCTGTCTAAAAAAAGTATTCTACAGCTGGGCTAACTATGCCGACGATTCAACACAAACACAGAGCTGGTTCGACTACGACTATCTCACCTTCAAACCAAGAGCGCCGCTGTCGATACCATAGTAGGTGGATCGAGATATGGGATAAACAGAATGTAGGGCCAGGAAGCGGATCGACACCGCCGGCGGTAGGTACGCGAGGCCCAGCACAACGCTAGGACTGTCGACGCACGGGGCGCAACGATAGCTCAACGACCTAACACGGTTCTAAATACAAGCAGTACAATCCTTGAGAACTACGGTGCTTGGTATCATTTGCTAGATATTCTTAAGATACAAATGATTTACTGCGCTAATACCATAGGATCGAGCTAAAAAAGTTTTGGAACAAAAATCATGCAAAAAATAGAGATCGCACACCATTTCTATTGAAAAGCCTTCACTTCAAACTTCAAAGATCTATTTTTCCTCCCTTCTTTGGTCGAATATCAAGAATAGGAATCAAAGGAATTACATTAGTCAGGATGATTTTTGTATAAGATCTATTAACGAAAGCAGCAAGGCTATTTGATACTGGTAGAGGAGAATAAAGGTTTGCAGAACGAAATCGCCTCATTGGAGCCAATCTGCTATCCCTTAAATGGATGAACATAATTAAGAAGTACTATATAAATCATGCCTTCCAACGGTTTACCGCCTTATCCTGGCTACGAGGTGTTCCTGGATGTCGGGCTGCGATGTACAGTGGAGCTTCATCCCCTGGCGAGGTCTCGAAGGAGTCCGGCGCTTCTTCCATCAGGAAGCTTAGCGAAGAGTAAACTAATACCAGGATCCACCACCGTCTTGTTATGAAAGTCACGAGGTGGCAAATCTCCCTATGACCTACAAGAGCTGCGACTGCATGTGGTGGCGTAGACCTGGGGCGGACTTTGGCCAGACTGCCCTCTGGATTCGGGACAATGGCTTAACCAGCAAATTTCCGAAACATTGGGAACATGCCAGGTCCCGCACAACCAGTGAAGATGATCGGGTTAAGCATCAAGTAAGTAGTATAAAGATGAAGGATGAAGCTCTTGGCGTTGATCAATTCCTGAGGGATGCGCTATGCATTCTACTTTGTTGACCATCGTTTGGAGGTGATTGAATGCATATCTGGTCTTTACAATGACTAACGGTGGCCTACCGATGTATCGAGCCAGTGGTGCTATCCTACCAGACAAGTCTGCTACCAATTTGCCAACCCCAGAAGGATGGAAGGCTTGGTTGGCAATGGGCCCTGGGACCGATTCCACGTGTGTGTTGCAGTGCACCTCCGACCACTGCGCCACACTCGCCCCTAAGTAGTATATAACTCATGACATCAGAAAAACACGAAACAAAAGTTAGAGCTCGTAGAATTCAAAAAATAATTGTGGATCACTGTCAGAGTTTCCAGTATATATAACATAGTTCCCAATATCCCAAAATTATAAAGCGAAATAAATGCGTTTTGATTATATGTAAGCTCATCCTCATCTCAGATTGAATTCTTGATTTGAGATCAGTCTCGTTTACCATCCCAGGTGAACTTTATGCAGGTGATCTCAAATCATCTGCGAAATTAACGGGCTACAGAAAAGAAGAACTCTGTCAAAAACTCAACGTCGTAAAACAGACGTTGTATTGAGAGTTTTGTGCTCGTCTACGACGGGAGAAAGGCTACCACCAATGTTAAAATTAGTAATATCTAGCCTCGGCCTCGCAAAATATTTGCCTGCTTCTTGTAATGCAAGAGACAGGATTATTTATGAGTCTATTTTCACTTTTTAACCAAAAACAGAAAAAATTGTACATTTTTAAACGATCCATTGTTTTCAGAAAATCCGACCTGCACATCGAGCTCGTACACGCCGTGGGTATACGCGTGTTGAGGACGACCTTGAAAGTAGAATGCAGCCATCTCATCAGGGTCGAAGGCGAATTTCGGCAGGTCGGCTATCTTCCACAGTGCATCGGTACCTTAGTGGAGGTAAAATCTGAGAAAACCTACGGCATATCTTTAATTAATTCTTGCTCAATCAGTAACTGCTATAAACATTGTGAACATTGCGCATAGAAGTTACGCCATTTCCACTATCGGTATCCCTATAATACCAAGAGCATGAAAATAAAGAAAACAAAGGAAAAAGTTAAATTGCTGGTTACCGACCGCGATAGTACGAAACTGTCAGCGTTTTGAGTTTTTCTAGTTATCAGATCACTAACCACAAATCCACACCCCTTGCTCACTGTTGGTTGCCAAGCGATTAGCGTTTAGTATGGTATGGACAATTGGGTAGTCAGGCACAATCCACGGCGTTTCCAAGACTTCTAGAGTGGGTTTAAAAGCAGGTCCTAGTGGAAAGGATTCACTGCTGGCTCCCTGGAATAGAAACCTGTTTCTTATTGAAGTCCTATAGAGCAATGATGTCCTGCAGTGGTTATCGTCAGAAGAAACATTCACCCTGATTTGGACTGCTACTTCCAAATGCAAACTTCATCAAAATCATCAACAAATACTATTGCTTACGACATTTAAGATACTACAACCGTTCAATTGATCATTGTACCATAATACACGCGTCCGGAGAAACTAGACCACAGCTAAATTCAAACATGAGCGATGGGAAATATTAGAGTAGTGCAGCCATACTTATTCGTGCCAACATGATAGTTTCAGAAACAAACACAAGAAAACGAGTCGCTTATAGTTCCTACAAAATAGAGAACGCTATTTGAACAAAATGTAGAGTTCACGTACGTAGTATCGAGATGTTGATGGTAGGTGCCCCAACTGTCATGCTAGAAAGAAGGGATTTCCGAAGTTTCAACACTTTACCAATAAAAAGGTCAGAGAACATGCCACGTACTACAAATACGTTAGAAAATAGTTGTGCCGCATACCGGATACATAAAACGTATTAGGGAAGACGGTGGAGAGTAGCTGTGAGCAGTTTTGTCCCATGTAGTAATAAAGCGCACACGTGTAAAACCTTTCCACCCCATAGTGAAACCTTTGCACGACTATCCTTCCAAAACGGTAAAATGATCTTCGTGCCACTTGAAAAAAATTATTGGAGAATGCTGGAATATGGCAGCGACGGATGTGAACTTCTTTGGTCTATGCTCGGTAACTCGATAATCAACGGATAGAACAGCAGAGACAAAACAGGTAGTGGTTATAAAACGAGTTGTAACTAATTGCTTTTCGATAAATAACGGCATTATTTTAAAAAGCGGTTGTACAGGAATTTAAAATGTTGTGCCGGGGACCATTGACTCGGATCATTGACCCTGAGAAAGACCAAGAGGCCGAAACTTTAGCCGAATAAATATCTTTATCAACCTCGTGTCAGCTTGACAATCCATGAAGGTATTGATTATTACTACCGAGGTTAAATGACGCTCGGTTTGAAAAATATTTTTGGACTTTTCTTTGCAACATTCGATCGTAAGCCAGTCGATAAGAATTTAACGCAAAGTTTTATTTTTTCGGATAAGGACGACTTACAAGCAAAAGAATAAGAATCCTTGATGACTCCAGCAGCGACTCGTTCAGTACAGAGTATCCTTGTTGAGCGCACATATACTCCACATGAAAAAAGTCGTTGGTAGATGGTCATCTTAAATAGGTTAACTGGAACTGTAATCGTTTTCAATGCTTTACGGTGATCAGTAAGGCGTTCAGAGCACTGCCAGCAGAACCGACGTCTTCGCAAGCATCAGGTACCACTAACAGCGAGTGGCTCTCGAAAACACCACAATCACGAAGAAACGAGATTTCTGGAAGAGTTTTACAGAATATTAGTAACCCCTCATTCTCGCTCTCTATTTTCATTCTATTATCCCTCTATCTTTCGCTGTCCTAGCTGCTCTATATGCATCAATTTCTTTGCCAGTTTGTTTTGGATTTAGACAAAGATAATGAAGGTAGGAGAAGACCCATTGTCATCAACGATGACTTTAAAATGTTACGTGAGGCAATTCAGCCATACAGAGTGGTTGAAGAACACGAGAACGAGGCATGCATAAGTAAAACTAAAACAGCAGTTTGGAGTCATTTGAACAAAAGGAAGAAGTGAGAAAGGCTTAACAGATAGATGTCGCACGAACTGCATAGGAAGCAAAGAGGTCGTTGTTGCGGAATCTCATCCGCGCATATTTTGGGCTACTGTCTGTTTCTTCGGCCCATGCAGATCTACCCGTAGAACATTGTCCTTCAACACGACCGGCAACTTTTGCCGCTTATTGCACGATGCTTGAACAAAAATAAAGCATTGGAATGTACCCACTAACAAAATTCGCATTTGGAAAGATCGTTAATCTGTCCTGCTCGGAAAAGGAGTCATCCGCTCTAAATTATTGAATTATGGAGAAATCAGCAAAGCCGAAATGTGTTCCAAAAAATCAATGGAATACACCAAGAACTGCAACGCTTCGGAGAGGAAACAGACCTCGGACAACCAAGAGGTGTCAATTCTGTTGAATAACAATGTTTCCAAAATTGTGATCTAAGCCGGAGGAGTGAGAATAAGGTTTTACTTCATACGCCTTACTCATCAGGCAATGGAATTTCGACGTTAGAATGTACCATCAAAAGGAATAACTTTAGCGTATTTTCCATAACTGTCGACACAAAATCAATTTCGGGGATAAGCCTTTTTACGGCTTTGACTCTATCTCACCGAAACTACTCTCTATCGTAAAGAAACCACAGCTGCACGTTCTTTGCACCAGTTGCATGTCATGTTAGAATATTTTCATCTCGTATCCAAACATGCAATGACATGTGGCACATTGTTGACGATAACGCAATCGACTTTTGTCAACCCTGCTCTAGTTTATTGTTTAGGAAAATGTCCAGCATTTTAGAGCCAAGCTGGAAAACCTCCTAACGATTCACCGCCTCAATGTGGCTGGGAGGTGTTCCTGGGTATCGGAGTGAGATGTACAGCGTGGGAATTCGTTTCCACGGCAGTTTCCCTAGCTGAGAAGTCCAACGTTTCCATCAGGAAGCCCAGCTGAGAATGAACCAATACCAGGATCCAGGTATCAAAGTCGCATGGTGGCAAATCTCCCTCTGACCAACAAGGACTGCGACTGCCCGTGGTGGTGAAGAACTGACGCAGACTTTGGCCAGGCTCACCTCGGGATTCCAGGAAACCATAATGGATTAACTAGCAAATCTTCGATAAATGATGATTACGTTGGGGCCCGCACAACCAGTGGGGACGGGCCGTTCAAGTGCCAAGTGTCAAGCTGAGAAAATAACAAGGTTCAGTGTAGCACGACACTAACACCTTTCCTACTCCTCAGCAGGGTAGATAAAATTACGCATCAGCAAGGAAGGAACGCAAAACGAGAAGTGACCAAAGGTTGTAGAGGACATCACTAGAACGGTATCAAAATTAAACTTTCATTGCAAACCATGAAGACTGTGATCTATAAAACGAAGTCCAATCAATTTTTATCGTGTGAGTCTTCAACACCAGAATAGGATGAGGTAAGAAGTGAATCCTAAAGCTTAGAGTACGAAGCGGAAATGAGAATGGAATGATTTTCTCGGGTTCTTGCCCAGAGTACGACTATTCTATGGAAATTCCTTTGCTGAAAAGACGGAAAGACGCAGTCAAATACGGGAGTTTCTTAAAAACACGATTCATGCTCACATCGATCAGATTCCAGGGTATTTCCTTCTTGACAGGACCCTGATGTCATCGTTTCGTAATGGTCCCATCATTATGCACACGATGTCTTGACAAAGTTGCAAACTGAGTGGGAACTTTCAAGAAAAAAAAAAGACCAAACGGGCACGACAGAAGCATTACAAACGCTCGTCTGACGTCTAACGAAGTCGTAAACGACGAACAACGTACTCGTAGTAGAACTCAAAAACTAAAAGCAAAACTTCTCAGTTCCTCATTGGAAATCTCGAACAGCATTTCAATCACCACCGGCTCACCTGTGAACAGAAAAATTAAAGCAATGCCCTGGTGTACCAAATTTAACAAAGGTGGTAATTAATACTGGAAAAGATCACTGCAGAAGGACTTGAAATTAACGATAGAGGAACAAGAAAATGTTGGACCAAAAGAAACGCTTTTGCGAGCCTTGCGAATGAGATCTGACGGCAGCACTATCGAGCGCTCACTCAACAAGCAAAAGACCCGTCCTAAATAGTAACTTCGGCTGACTAATTCCGTAACTACATTCCGAAAACAGATCTTCTATTTATCCAAGCATTCCTGGGCATTCCAGATGGAAAACCGATGCGAAAGAGTGTAACCGACTTGTCAATGTTGTCCACCACCACATTATGGTAGATAATAAAGTCGCTCAATAAAAAAAGACATCCACATTGATTGGAAATTTCTTACAAAACGTTCCCTTTACACATGACATTATTATCTCTTTCCAGGAGAACCAGAACAGCAGAGACGATGCGTATGGAGTTCATTCAACGAAACGGGAGAGGTAGGATGAAAGAACTTCGGAAGATGTAAATGGCGGGTTCCTTGATAAGCCCGATCACACTTTTTATTTGCAAATGTAGCGTCTACGGAACATGAAAAACGATAAGAAGGAATAGCGCAAGATAAGGAGAAACAAATGAGCCGTACTCAGGACTCTAGAAAAGCTTGAATTCTTTGAGGTTTGAAAAGAGAAAAGCAAAAGGATTGATCAATTAATTGACAAACTCCAAACTTTGCGCACATCTTTTTAACTGGACTATCGTTCAAGCTCTCTTCTACGCAACAAAGATGCGAACTGATACTTCAACAACATGGAGAATTTTAGGCACCACTCACCCAGACCGCAAATTATTTTCATTTGCGATTCGGGGAAATGGATTTCGAACGCAGCGTCAGTGGGTGGGATATGTGTGGAGACCAGCAGACAACAAATGAGAAAGAAGAACAAAGAAGTGGACCACAAGAAGATGCAAGAGTCCCCTAGAGCGGAACACCAGAGAGACTAACGTGTTTGCGGCCCAGTTCCAGCTGTTCTCGCTGATGCAGACAGTTCATGAATAACAGAGCGGTCGCCGCAGACATCCATATACTCCTGGGCAGCGAACGAAAGAAACGGATAGAAAATACGCCAGTGGCTAAACAACTCGCGAAGAGCGCTCACCCAAAAACCCAAGTACTGTTGCTTCTTTATTACGGTTTTGTGAGAGTATATTAAAGAATACTACAAAGGGCTACCTCGCCGCATTTCCTCTACGTTCTGCTCCGATCGCATGGATGCAACCACCATATCCCATTTCATGATGAGCACTCTGAATTACACATTACAATGAGTAAAAAGGAGATGAAATGGCAGACGAAGACACGAAGTAGAGCTCGGATCAAATACAATTTTACTGACCAAAATAGGATGCAAGTGAATCAAGACATTTCTCACAAAGACAACATTAATGCATCACATTGTAACAACAGCCAGCAGTTATGAACGCGATAAAATATACAGAATATACGGAAATATACGCATTTTCAGCAACTGCCTGGTTCCTGAAGATGTTTCTGTGCTAGTTGTTTAGTAGAGCTGTTTCAATAAGGGGGAGGGGTGATAGTCGACTGGCAAGGACTATCGATTTCGTGACACCACGGTGTATCAGCTGGACAGAAGATCACCAAACAACTACGATAATTTACGGCAAATCTCAGTCGCAAGATGTGCAGATTTACTTTTTGACTCTGGTCCAACTGTGTATGCAAGCCCTATACTACCTAAATGAGAACAGCACAAAGAAGAACACCACCTGTAAGCACAGATTAGTTAAACAACTAGCCTCCTCGACGGTCCACTACCTTATACTCAAGTGAACTACGCCTAGATATAGCACCTCAATGGATAAACTACAGTTCGTTCAAGAAATAAACTCATCCTAAGTTTTTCGGAAATTATTAAGTAAAGCAAACAACTATGATGTTGGAATATTCGCAAAACTTAGACCCCAAGCCAGATCGAACAGCGATTGCCCTTCCCAGGACTTGAAGTAAATAACTTTTCCGGTTCTACCTTTTCTGCACTGCTTTCGACAAACTATCGAGTGATTACAAAATTGTGGTAAAAAAAAGTCCTGTGCGGCAAAATAAACCAATGAAAAAGGAATGCACTTCATACAACTGTGTAATCACTCCGGGAGCCATATGTGATTGTGTGGAATGCACATCGTCCGCTATGCGTGAAAAGGGAGGGAATAACTGCTCTGGTAATGCGAATTCGTCAAGAGGGCAGCCATTGAG
This sequence comes from Angiostrongylus costaricensis, assembly GCA_900624975.1. NCBI lineage: Eukaryota > Metazoa > Nematoda > Chromadorea > Rhabditida > Metastrongylidae > Angiostrongylus > Angiostrongylus costaricensis. The sequence continues at coordinate 30,593 of UYYA01004955.1, forward strand.
GAGAAAGACTAACCATCTACCTCGATAAATCTCATATTCTAGAGATACGATCCGAAACGCGATGGAAAAGCGAGAAGCAATCGCACTAATTATGAAGTTTCTAGACAAGTAGTTAGCAGTCGTTTTGATAACTTAGTTATGTAAGTAAACGATTCCAACTAAAATCCCACATAACCTTTTTTGGACGTTCTCAATAGCTGCTTCACCTTAGAACTTAATGGAATGTTCGCAACTGTCTTTACTTATATACTTAGATGGCTCCTCTTCACTGGTTGTGCGGGCCCCAGCATAATCTCCATTTTCAGGGATTTGCTGGTAGCCATTGTGGTTCCCTGAAATCCCGAGGTCAGTCTGGCCAAAGTCTGCCCCAGGTTTTCAGCACCACTGACAGTCGCAGTCCTTCTGGATCAGAGGGAGATTTACCATCGAGCGACTTTGATATCAAGACGGTGGTGGGTCCTGGTATTGGTTTACTCTTAGCTGGGCTTCCTGATGAAAACGCCAGACTCCTCAGTTTGGGAGACCCGGCCGGGATGATGAATTAATTCCCCTGTACATCGCAACCCGACACTCAGAAACTTCTCCCAGCCACGATGAGGCGGTAAACTGTTGAGAGGAAGTAGCAAATAATAAATAATAAATAATAGCAATGATAGTAATAACAACAATAAATAGTAATAATGATAATGATGATAATGTCAACAATAATAACAATAATGCCTAACTTTTTATTTAACGCCTATTACTTTTTTCAAGGAAGGCTATTATGTAAAATACCATTGCAATGATGATGAAATATTGGCCAAATTCGGACCACATACCAGCTTCGAAAACGCGACCACCTCTTCCGAGGGCTCACGTGCTATCCACCGCACCACCGAGACTCTTGCTTTGCCTTTCCCTCAGCTAGTCTCTTAATCCAATAATTACAGTAGCATTAACAATAATAAAGGATAAAGCGTTCGGAGTCTACCAATCTCTAAGTAATACGCCATACATTCGTCTTTATCAAGCGGTGCTTGGGGTGAATGAGTCCAAATCCGTGCTATGAGTTGCGGTGGCCTATCAATGCAACAGATCAGTGATGCTTTCCTCCCAGACAAGTCTGATACCAATTTACCGACCACGCAAAGATGGAAAGCTTGGTGAAGCCGGGAAGCAGGATCGAACCAACAACCTTATCAACTTCATGTCAGCTTATTAATAGAAAGAATACACTCCTACCAGAGTTTATAATAACAATTTATTTGTTTCCGGGTTAATACGCATACCCTTCTTATCTTATCTTATCTTCATAGAAGTCGCCTTCTATAGCAACGGAGACCGCGAAGTGGTGCCAAGTTTCTCTAAAAGTAAGCTCTTTTTAATCCGAAGCGATTTGCGCTTGACTGCGATAAAGATCTGAAAACGCCCTAGCACAGCTATCCCCTAATTCCTGGAAGAATTAAGTAGACCAACAATCGGTGACTTTCACGAAGAATACAAAGCGCTCATGTGTCAGCTGAACGTACAAGCGAATACGAGGGATTTCGTGGATGATTAGTGGGAGATAGCGAACAGAATGAAGAAGTGCAGGGATCCGCACATCATATAAAGTTAGATCACATGAATGAAAAAATGGATAAATGAACGAATGGGTAAATAATGAAATTCACTGTAGGCTGTACCGTATTGATTTCGAGTTGAACGAATAAAATATTTTCGGCTACTGTTTATAACGAAATCAAAGCTTTTTGATCTCGAACATGTCACCAACGTTTTGCTAAGAATAAATACCAATGTTCGATAAGAAAAGTGGTATACAGCCGCTCTATTAAAAGCTATTCTTAACAATCTGTTGTTCTACACAGTTACTTAGGCTTCTACTAGAATGGAACAATGAGCAACAACATTCAAACTGTAGGTTTTTTTTCAAATGAAGTTTGCTTGCTTTACAAATGAAGCGGAATAAAAATTGTTTAGAAGAAATGCTCGAAAAATTTCCGACGGACCGCCTACTTCTTTTTTCTAGTTATTTTTCTCAGATTCCTATTCGTTAGCAACATCATGGAAAACAGTCGATAGTCGCCGATTCGAACCTCACAAGCAAAAACAAGGGATAACTTTGAATGCATATTTAAGAGGTTATTGCAGTAATAATTAATATTATGACTGTTAAAGAACACTTTCGAAAAATATACACACTGGCTGTCTTCGGCAACTACGTCATTGAGATGAAGAGCTGACCGGAAGGTTTAGTTAACAATTTTCTGAAAAATGTCCCTCGATGAGTAGTGTTGCCTACCATAGTGGTTCGAATGTTCCTAAGTGTCGAACTCCGATGCATGGAGTGGAATCGTCTCCACTTAGTACACTTTAGTTGAAAAGCAGTTCGACATTTTGATCCGAGACCTGAGATATTAAACTATACCAGTGTCAGAAATCACGGTCGGCCTTGGGGAAATCTGGTCGGCAGGATACCGATAACGGCCGACTGCCGTCTTTTAAGGCGCTCATTGGTGATGGATGATAATTATCGACACATTGAATGGTACCCAATAATATCATAGCGAATTTGCACAGTAGGGTCACAACGGGACCCAAATTATTTCCCGCCTCATCGGAGTTGTTTCTTGATGCGTAACTGTGATCTACAACATGAGCTTCAAACCGCAACAGAGTTTCCAGCGTTAAAAAAAATTCGACACCTCTATCTGGAAGTCCACAACTAGAAATAACTCCTACTCTGACAAGAACAACAAAGTGACTATATTGGTGACGCTCTGAGAAAGCCCTATAACGGTTTTTGAGATTTCAGGGAAAAAACGTTCACCAAATATCAAAGTAGCACGACGCCCAATTTAGACAAATGGAGGTTTTCCCTTGTCGCCATGTGGGTAGAAGCGATTCTTACAAAACACCATTTTAATTCTAATTTTTTGAAGATAAAAATTCTTAGAGAACGGAAAGGTGGATTATAGATATGGATATTATAGATTTTGGATCAACGCGAATAATGATGTCGATAATCAGAAATACAGTGGTGGTTCTATCCCTCTCCGGATTCACCAAATCTCTCATCCCTTCGGGGTGGAGAAGTTGTTACTGGACTTGTCTGAGAAAAATCTATTCTCTGCAATTCGAATGAGAACGCTCTTGCCAGGCTACCTCGGGACTCCAGGGAGAATCGACTCAACCAGTATTCAACGGCATACGTGACAAAATGAAAATCCTCAAGGGGGGTCCGACATGTCCCGTCCTATACTTACTTATCAAGACCCATAAGTTAATACGCGCTGATGATCTGGCGTCTACCGACCCCTCCACTTTTAAAGTGAGACCCATCATCAGTTGTGTAGACGGGCCTACAGATAGAATTGCTTGGTTTATAAACCTAATCCTCAACCAGTTGCTTAGGCACATACCAGTCCATCTAACGAACACCCAAATGTTCCTAGACCGTCTGCGTAACGCACGTCCCAAAAGCGCGTACGTTATGGAGTCGTTCGACGTTACCGCTCTTTACACTAACGTGTCGAACGACTCCGCAATGCAAGCCATCCGTGAGCTTCTTGAGAAACACGAAGGAGCAATTAACATGTATGGCTTTTCGATTCAGCAGCTTATGGTCCTCCTGAAGGTCTGTTTAAACTGCTCGATCTTCAGATGGTCCGGGAAATATTATGCGCAAATTAGAGGGTTGGCAATGGGACAGCGACTGGCACCAACCCTTGCCGTTGCCTTTATGTCTAAAGTGGAAGCACCAGTAATCGATCTCACGCCATTACTCTACTGTAGGTATATAGATGATTGTTTTGTCATCTGCTCCACACAAGAGGAGATGGACAAATGCTTTAAGTTATTGAATGAACAGTCAGAGTACATAAAATTCACCCGTGAGAAACCGAAAGAAAACTGGCTTCCATTTCTAAACCTTCAAATTAACCTATCCGAGAACGGCTACAACACAAAATGGTATCGAAAGCCGAGCAGTAAGAATATAGTGGTTCACTACCGCTCCTCTCACCCCTCACACACTAAAAGAGCGCTTATAAGAAATATGTTTCGAA
>UYYA01004955.1:35168-50282 GCA_900624975.1 Angiostrongylus costaricensis
AACTAAAACAAAATACTCCACTAGGCGCGCATAGGATGCAAGAACACAACGGAGAAGATTTTGAGGTAGGAGTCACTATCCTTACGCAGGAATCGAAAACATCAGCGCGTAAAACTCTTGAAGCCTTTTGGATCAATGCCAAAAATTCAAAAATGAACCGCAAGGAGGAGTGTCTTGTCATCACGCGTGACCTGGCGCCATACCTCAGGCTGATCCAATGACCTGACATGGACACATTTATCGACCATGTATTACTCTGTGCGGCGGCTATCCACCAACTAACTTAAATACTTACAACAAATAAACGGTAGGTGTTTGAATGAAGCTGTTTCTTATGCGAATGAAAATCGAATTGTCAAGTTTTATCTGCTAGGGTTGTGAAAGTGTTTGGCTGAGTAGATCACATCTCAATTTGACCTTTCCAGGCTCTGAAGAAGGCGAAACCGCCGAAACGTCAGCAATTGTGTTCTAATAAATTCTATATTAACAACCTCGTGTCTGCTTATTGATGAAAAACATTGAAAAGATAATTGTTTACGAGATGAAACATCCCAAAACACGAACAAGAAGGTACGCCCGACAATAAAAGGGCGGCCAATGGATTTTTCTCCAGTCATTGCAACGCTACTTTGGGACATAGACGAAATGCTCAGCATTCAGCACAATGGAAAGAATTTGAGTACATTCGTTTATTCAAAGTTTAGACTGGGAAGTTCGGCCATAGAACGATAATCGTTTTCGGGTTTGCTATCCTCAACGCATACAATTAGCAAATAGTACGTGCCATTTTAAGTACGAAGCAATACTTAATAGGGAAAAACAAGAAGGATTTGAGATAAATATCGAAGTGAATGAGAAGCCATTGAATGAATGAGTGAGCCGGTGGTGGTACGGATGGAATGACAAAGCGATCGATAGTGAGCATGCACTGAATTGTTGGAAACGGATGCAGAACGGAGGAGCGACCTGCATGTGATTCTAGGTGCTCGGTCCGAATCGGCTGGCATTCGACTCTCTGGCTAGCACTCCCGCAAAGACGCTCGACTTTCAACCATTGCGGCTTTACTGCTTTTTGACTTGAGGGGTTGAGACCGTGACACGTTTGTAGAAGAGACTTTACTCTATCGTTGTACGGTCATGAATGATATGTATGATGCTACTTACTATCCTGCACTATTATTCATCACACAGGAACATTTCCGTCAGCATGTATCTACTTTAAAAATACAAAGAATACAAAAGGAAATAGAAACGAAGGAATAAAATAGAAAAATTGGTAAGGACGAATGAGTAAATACATGCTGACAAGTTCTGCCGAACGAAGAGGTAATTCCGTTTTTGAAACGCTTTGTAACGAAATGGTTAGCGGCGAAGTGTAGCGGTTCAGATTGATGTAGAATATTAGCCACGAGGGTCTTTTAGTTGATGAAGTTAATCTACCAGCATCAAACTTGGGTAGTTAAACCTTCAATACATAAATACAACACTAATTACACAATAGTAACGATAGAGAAGTAATGGTAGAGGAATGAGACAAGTTGGAGCTCTGAGGCGCCAAGGCCTGTAGCGAAGTGAGGTTAACAATGAGGCAATGGCATTCAAACATTATTATACCATTAATACAATATTAACAATAATAATGAGATTACAACAAAGTAGCCTTTGGTTAGCCGTAAGCGATGCCGCGCCGCACCGCGTCTATCCGCTGCCGGTGCGGCGGCTGAGGGAGACAGTATGCTGAGGTGGTGAGGGTTACAGACTGGCCGTGCTTCGGCCAAGCTAAGATTTCAACATTATAGCGATGAGGAGGATTTTAGTGGATCGATGAGGACTGTAAGTTACATGAGCGTTGACGGTGCTATGAACAGTGAATGATGAGTCATCTATGGAACACAGTCAAGCGGCTGGTCCTGAATAACGCTATGTCAGCAACGTGAACTTTGAGCATCGATGGGTGCCACCATTGCCTAAGGGTAAGGACCAGTATGATGAATGGCTACAAAACTGATAAGCCTATAGCGGCTTAGCAGAATACATAGCATAAGTTGGCCGCTTAGCGGCATTGTACGCATTGCGTACATTGTGGGAGGAATGGTACATGCCACCGATGGCGTTGCAGACAGAACGCATTTGGAAACACCCGCCACTACTGACATCGCACCGTAGAGAAGCTGAGAAACGAGATACAATAATCTGCTGATTACTGAAGGATGAATGTGAATGTGTGAATGAGTGTGATTGAATAAGAATGAATGAGTATGACTAAGAATGAGTTGAGGTGATTGAGGGTGATTGAGGATGTGGTTGTGAGGAGCGTCGAAGGCACCTGGCTTATATCGGCTGCGGGAGCCGCGAGCGTATGCAACCGCGGTTAATCTGGATTGTTGATCCCGGATCCGCAATAGACTGTACCTAACTGCCTGAAACACTAAACGTCATTAGCTTTGTTGTTTCGCAAGGAAGTAGTGAACTGTTCCACTGTTACGCCTCCTTCGGATAAGCTATCGTCGGTATGCTATTGAAGTCAAACCTGAATCGCTATTGTTTCTGAATCACTGAACATAATTGATCGAGAAGATTAGAAAGGTTACATTGCGGTGTTTGATGTTTGACTGCGAGGCGGCCATATTTGGACTTCAAATACTATTATTTAGATAGATAGAGAACTTTTCAAGAAAAAAGTTCTCTGTATGCTTCTGGGGCATATGGAAGTGTTTTGCAATTCATGCGTCTCTGTTTCGCCGCTTATCATACCCCCCACACTCTGTACGATAACGACGGTCCAATATAGCAGTTAAAATCGAAGTTATAGTCGGTTACTACACAAGTTCCTTGTCAGTGGTCTTGTTGGGAAAACGGTTTATCATGTGCTTCTACGTGCGGCACAGAGTTTCTCCCAATCATTATCCAACACAACACCTGTATTCAACAAGCCATCGATTGAATAAAGGAAGTGTAGGAAAATTGTTATATATGCTAAAATAAACCATTGGAATTAAAGCGAGACCTATGATAATTATACCGGCCACTCCGGCATCTTTGAAGTGACTCAAATAGAGGTCACTCGTTGTTAAAGTGATACACTCCATTTGTCGTTCCTCGTGCTTTTCACACGACACTACAGTGTGCCAGTGGGAACTCGACCTGCGAACAAGTACGAGACGTTCTTGTTGCCGTGTTTGCTTTTTCTTTGTATCTAAAACGAGAGAGAAATTGACATTGTTTTGGATAATAAAGAGTAGAGCTTTCGGGATGGCTTAGTCCTTAAGGGGTGCGGCATGCATTCGACTTCATGAACCTTCGCTGAAATGAATGGATACATATCAGGCCAATACAGTGGAATTGCTGTGATTTACTTTATTTATTGTATCGATCGACGTTCCTGCGTTGTCAACAATCTCCTGATTGCGAACTGTGGAACTTCTTAGCATAGGTGTATAAAAATATCTTCAAAGAGATGCAATTCATGTTCTTATTCTTTCCTTGGCTACTTTTGGATTTTCTACTAATATTAATTTATCACGATACCGACGACAGAAAATGTCAACTGTGTGAATCGGCGACGAAAACGTTCCGAAGATCTTTGTGCTTCATGTGCCCTCACGTTGATGGAGAAATGCTGCTACATGGTCCTGCCGCTGAAGTAATTGGGTTGTGCTCATATCTAACCGGAAATAAACCAGTCCATCAACGGTTGAGTTAATCGGTGGGTTCGTTCACATGTACAGCAATTGGTTTGCTCATAGAATCATCTTTCAAATTCACGGTGAGACGATGCCCACATCGCCGCATTGTTAGCGTTATCCCTTATTTTTCTATTATCTCCTAAATCGAATCAGCCTGACCTTTAGTCACTTTCGAATCATCATTAACAGATTAGGACAGTCAAGACATAATGAGACAGATCGCTTATACTGATGCCTAATGCTCACATTACTCCGGCCAGCTGCGAAGGTTCAAGTCACGTAAGGTGCTTAAGTATTAGTAAAGTTTCTAGTTGATTAAACTGAAGGAGGTTCGACCACAATAACTATTTTGTGCCTGAACCTCATCTTATCAACTTCAGAAATTCCCACGCTACCTACCAAGCGCAAGAGTGCCGTTTCGAACTGATTACGAATAACCAATCGTTAAAAACGCTGTTAGATTTTGTCAGGAATTCACATGTTACTTCATGTTTTTTTAACGGTGAATGGAGATAATGTCGTAAAGTATTCACAAAGTTCAATTCTGTTAAGTGGCGGTCCACCAACACCATAGCAACGTCTTCTCCCATCCACTGATGTCGGCCGTGCCACGATCTCTACCCTCATGGCGGTAATAAATCTCCACCGAGTCAACTGGATTACTAGCACGGCCATTCAGCCACTGCTAATATTGCCAACAACGTTTTCGTTTGTTTTCCTTCAGTTTGCTTTTAGGATTAATCGCAATATTTTGATGGAAATTCGAGGCGACGTAGGTCCCAATAGGTCCCAATCCCAATAGGAAACCGTTTCACAACGAGTCGTCGTTTAGCTGCATGAGGCGGTGAGTTGTGCTCATCCAAGAGTGAGAGTGTCAACAGTCCATCCTCGTTCACTTCAAATCTATTCATTTGATTTAATACATTGGGATTTCGCTGCTCAACTTTTGCTGTAGTCCAACATGTTGCTGGTGTATGAGTGTATCTTTTTCCTCCTCCGAAATTATTATTTCTACACATTCCATTAAAATGTTATCGAAGTTATTTATTCTTGAGTTGATTAATCTTTATAAGCAAATGCTAGTTAGGCCTTAATACCTATATTTGCCTTTATACGTTTATGCCTATGATCGGAGAGATCGGTTGATGAAAAACTACTTAAGTAGGTGGAGCTGAAAGGTGGCACCTATGGTGTGATCAGGTGCAGCCCAAATCAAATCGATTCACAGCATTCATCTTCACGACGTATCTGGATTTTGTATTTTAAAGATCTCCTTGGCTTGCCTAGTGGTACTGGATATCGAACTGCAATGTAGTATAATGTTTCTCCACAGCTGTCAGGTGAACCAATCTGAATAGTTTTACATTGCTTCTGGAAGTCTAACTATGACTATGCGAATACCACATCAAAGTATAACGAGATGGGTGGATGCTCCCTTACTCAAAATCCTGAACGAGGTTGATGGAAATCTTTATTCAGATAACTTCTAGGCACCTTCGCAATCTTCAGAGATGGAATAATTCGAGTCGATTGTACATAACCGTTCGTTCTTGCGATGTGGATCTTCGTAGTCGCATTGAGTCGAATCCAATGGGCTGGTGCACTTCTCGAGTGAAGCACCCTCACTAGGCGAGGCCCAAGGAAGTTGTTCATCCTAAAGGCATTCACTTGAGCTCTTTTCACGGTAGCAATGCAACCTTCAACGGTCGGTATGTCATTACTAGCACACTGGAAAGCTAGATTTTTTTAATCCTGATCACTTAACTTCAACACGAATAACCACCACTTTCCTGGATTGGTAAAGTTGCACAAGTTTTTTATGAAACTTTATTCGGCTAACAATTCTGCGCCAGAAAAGTGCTGATTATTCACACAGAGGCTAAATAAATAGTTTTTTTTTTGGAAAATAAAAAAACCGTATGAAAAGTGAGATGCCTTTTTACCAAAAGTTCTAGATGAGCACAATGGGCAGATCCTCTACATGAGCTAATATGTTGGTTTCAATGATGATTGATCGAATCGCTCGCCAATCAATTAATGGTCGAGCAACGTCGTTAGTGCTTAAGGAAAAAGCCGACAGTGTATCACTGCATAGAGAATTCTGATCAACGTGTCAGTATTGCTCGTGTTTAGAGCTGGGCACCTTGCGTGAACCAGCCATCAACTATAGGTTAAACTCACACTGTTGGCATTAATATACAATAACTCCTACTCATCTATTTCTTCACCTTTTGATATAGAACTAGCTTCTTCTAAGTGTGGTACATTAGCTCTATGCGAAACAGTTACCAATATAACTCATATATAACGCTGAGATGTTTGCAAAACACCGGACCGCAGGTGTATGCGGTGGGGAACTAACGCGCACTATTGTCCTTACCGGGGCATTGAACCCAGTTAAGCTGAGGCTTAGTTATAATCACAATCTTAACCCTTTTATTTACTGCCTTTTTCTCTCCAGATTTGGGCTCCGCAGATCAATCCCACTGACGGGTGATTGCTGATGACAAAAGATCGATAGAACTAGCTGAGAGACAGGCAAAACAAAGGACTTTGATGGTGTGGTGGTGAAGTGCCCTACTCCCCGGTAAGGACAATAGCGCGCGTTCGTTCCCCACCGCATACACCTGCGGTCCGGGGTTTTGCAAATATCTCAGCATTATATACGAGTTATATTTTGCAACATACCATGCCATTAAAAAGAAAAAGGCAGTAAATAAAAGGATTAAGACAGTTACCAATGTTGAGCGGCTATTCTGAGATGATATAGCTCGGACAAATACCGCCTCGTTTACCTGAATTAGAAGCAGTTGAATCTACGCATTTATTATAAAGAAAGCCAATTTATGACGTGAGCATATAATTCTTGCCTATGTGACGTTAGTTCTGTGATGTATGTCTTTGTCGTCAACCTGGTAGAGAGTTTAGCAAGGATTCAGGGAATTATACCAGATGCTCTTATTTCACGAAAATAGAAAAGACATCGTCGTTTTTTACACAAATTCACGTCCATGAATTATACAATAGTTTGGTCTTAGTATGAGCACAACGCTGAAATGGTCCGTTGTCACGTAGGAACCGCTTTTCACTGCAGGTCAGAATGCGATCGAGAATTCGTCCTCTTTGTCGAGTAAAAGAAACTGCATAGACGACGTTCTTTTTTCACCTTGTTCAATTCATTTTCTACTTATTTATAGACCTTTTTAGCCTTTAGGTGTCTTCAAAGCGATGGACAACTTCTGATTGACAAGTGTGCAATTCTTCCAATCCGTCAAGTATCATTTGGATGGACAGCTCACCACTCGATTTAGGTGGCCGACGTGTGACTGGCGCACGAGATCTTCCTGGTCTGCAAGACTCGTATCCTCATGATGAATTTTTCGAACCATCTGCGTATTGCTCGCCCAGAGACATTTTCCTGGTCTATACTAACATTTCGAATTGCTCACACCATCATACGAACTAATGAAGAAAAAGGACACGAGTTTTTGCCTCTATAGGATCATTTAAGGAAGCCTAAAACTGTTGCAAACTGAGTTGTGCAAGCATTAAATGTTCGCGAAAGAACGGCTATTTGCTCTTACTTTTTTCCAGTAAACTTCTGGTTTCCACTTCTGGTAGCATGATTTGAGAAAATCCTACTGTCATTTCCTTGATTTCGCGTCTTATAGGGCTAAACGCTATTCCATATTTCTAGAATGCCTAAAACTCACCCTGAGATACGGTAGGATGAATCATGGGGTCGAGAAAAAGAAGGACTTATGCTTTCTTTCTTCTTTACATTCTTGATATCGTTTATCTTCGCGGAGCCTCTCGCTCTTGCTTGTTTAATTCCAGAGCTAAATCACTTGTATTTTTTTCTTACTAGTCTAAGTGCACTTAGCTGGGGACAACACGAGTATAATCTTTTAGAAGAGACATGTCAAGTAGAGCATTAGTTTCCGTATATGCTTCCGTTCTTGTCTAACTTATGTTGAACTGACTACACAATGATTTCTGAGAGCTGATGGATAGAATGCACCGGTGTTGTTATTAATACCGGCTCGTATTCTAGATGTAGAGGTTGGTCTAGCCTATGTTGGGCACAGCTCTTCTCCAATAGAGCCGGCAAACGTCGCTTATTAATTTTCGTACTCATTGGTTTCTTAATTATACAGTTATGGTATTTAATGATTTGATCACATTTTGGATCCATATTCTGAAAAAGGGCGCGTGTGGCTGTTGCCGGAGGCAGGCACTCTGCAACACACACGTGGAATCGATCCCCACGCCCATGGCCCACCAAGCCTTCCATCCCTATTGGATCGGCAGAGTGGTACCAGACTTGTCTGGGGGGATAGCAACACTGGCCGGATACACCGGTAGGCCACCGCTAGTTATTGTAAAGGCCAGACATGCATTCAATCACCTCCAAACGATGCTCAATGAAGTCGAAAGCATGGCGTATCCACTCAAGGATTGATCAACGCTTAGAGCTTTTATCCTTTAATTCTGAAAAACAGTGTCTTCCTAACGGTCGTCTACGGGAATAAAAAATCCTAACCAGTTATTGTTCTGGGACCTCATTACCACAATTTTTCGGCTTTCTGCTACCTCTGCGATTGCAAAATTCCTGCACGAGAAAGACGACTCAAAGAATCCAAAGACTCTGAAAGCGTTGCTACATTGATTGGGGGAAAATCTCCGACTGACGACAATGTACTCAATTTCATTGTGGTACTCTCCACCGCTGATACACCGTCACATCCAGTGTCAGCAGAAAGTCGTCTGCAATTGTAAGTTTTAACGCCGCGGCCATCGGCGATTTCCATATCGACGAAATCCAACTTTATTATGTTTTTTCTACGCTAATATTTCGATGTCAAATCCTTCCATAATTTTCGCTGAACCAATTCTTGAGTAACACGACTGCCATGAATGTGAGTACGATATGAGGTTCTGAGTAGAATTCCTTCAGTTTCTTATAAGAAGACTCGGTTTCATGCTTGTTATAGCTTGATGGTATAACATTTTCCACTAGGACCATTGAAGCAGGCCGACTTTTCGCACATCTGGTCGGTCAACCGGCTCCGCTCGCTAGACGTTCACGGAAATTAATGTTCACCGTTGAGGAAAACTCGGTTGACCTCTCTAGTAGCCAGTTTACCCGGAAGCTGTCTTTATATATGAACGCATTTGGAGAACTCTGATCTCTCTCATCGATCAATTCGATGATGTTCATATTTGTTTCAATGGCCTGCCCCAGGCCCTCAATAGAGGGAATGGGGAGCCATGTTAAAGCGCATGCATTGTGAGTTTATGCGTCGTGAGAGACAGATTGTTACCATGACCTTTCCAAATCTTCGCATTGCTCTATACTAATCGTTGCCAATGGTGCCATATTGAGATCTTCTTCGGGACGAGGGAAATGAAGTCCCTTATATTTGTCCGATTTTGGTACGGATAACATATAGGGATATTTGAAGGCAAAACATGTTCATAAATACCTCACCGTGGTCTCACAGATTTGGTTGGTTCTTCTCCATACCACCTTCATATATTATTCCCCATCCACCTTAACATTTACGTTACCGGTTTTTTGCACTGGGATGACAGGAAACGCAACACATGTGGTGCCAACTGCCGCGCTCCGCCCACTCCCTCGGACTCCACGCGCTCCCGTCCGTCGTGCTTCACTACCAGCCCGCCCACTCGCTCCTTTATCCGTATTTCACCAACTGCTTTATTCCCACTTCAACAACTGCTCCATCCTTGTGTTTACGCCGGCCAGTGCGTAACTTATCGACTTCTCTATTCAAGTGAATCGCATGACGTTTCTCCTATGCTGTGCCTAGCACTAACAGAGTAAAGTCAAGATTAGTAAGGTCATCGCTCGTTTAATGCTCGATGAGCAAGCCTGTTACACATTCAACGACCTTATACTCTACGTGCTCACATGAGTCGCCTTCTGCTCTTATCGTTCTCTAAACTATTTATCGGTATTTGAAATCTCTTTCGAGTTTTTGTGATGTGGTTCTTGTATAAGAAAATGTAATTCGACGAAATATTTGGAGAACAGATAGACTGAGCATACTTCATATGTCTAAAATCTAATATTACATTTGCATCCTTTCTTATTTATGTTCTTATTTTGCTATCAAAATGGTCCACTGGAAACTCACAAGATCGATGTATTTGGTCCTAGTTTTAAGCATTTCTATATTCACTTGCCATGTTAGTGAACAGAGTCTTATCATGCACAATAGAGGAGGAAGGGATGATTTCCACTGTTTAGAGCCGGGAAGGATCCGCTGTTTCTGTTTTCATATTCTGAAACGGGAACGAACAACGGCTGAAAGCTTTATCTCTTAGTCATAATTCCATCCATAGCGAATGTTTCATTTTAAATGTTTGTTAAATCTTAATAAATCTCATACTCAACATCGTTGACCTGTCGGACGGTGCTGATTTCATTTGTTTAAGAAAGAGAGCGTGAAAACGATAGAAATGTAGTGGAAAAGTAACTGCAATGGGTATAGGTGCCTAAGGAAAACTTTCTCAATCTTTCAAAAAGAAAAGTCTGAAAAATAAAAGAAGGACAATTGTTGGTAACCAAGTCGAGATCGCAAATTGACAAATGTGCGCTCAGTTTTCAAATTGCAATTTCTCATCGGTGGCACCGGCGAGGTCAGAATGAGTGTCCCATGGGGAATCCGTCATCCAATCGTTCCGGATATGGAGCTCGCTTTCATGTGACCACCACGTAGTTCTGGAGGTGCGTTGATCAGCCACCACTAACTAGCTTGTCTTGCCCCACTTACTTCCTTACTAGGAAACTTGGATGGCTCGTCTTCACTGATTGTGTGGGCCCCAACATAATCTCCATTGTTTCGGGGTTTTGCTGGTTTAGCCATTGTGTTTCCCAGTAGTCCCGAGGTTAGCCTGGCCAAAGTCTGCTTTAGGTCTTCACCACCACAGGTAGTGGCCACACTTGTGGATCAGTGGGATATTTGCCACTGTGCGACTGGTTTGATACGAGGGCGGTAGTGGATCCTAGTATTGGGCCTTAGCGAGGCTTCCTGATGGGAACACCGGACTTCTTGTCAGCTTAGAAGATCCTGCTGGAGAGATGAACTCCGTGTCCTGTATATCGCAGTCTGACACCCAGGAACGCCTCCCAGCCACGATAAGGCGGTGATCCGCTCGGAGGGTCATGCTGCACTATTTAAAAATAATATTGTTTGTTTATATTGCTTTGAAATCAGCCATTAATTTATTAAGTTATTTATCTGTGTACGCTTTTGCAAAAAATAGTTGAAAAAGTAACCTAGGAAAAGCGTGTTCCATTGAACAGAATAGTACCATCGATTAATACATGAAAGAGCATTTCTTCTTGCTCACATAAAATTAATGGGGAAAACGAAACCTGAAATTCGATTCCGTCTTTTCCTACTTCTTCTTCGGTATACTTTTTATCCCCTTATTACTCTTCATAATTTAACCAGTATTCGTCAATGAGATGAGCTCCAAGAAATCCAGGAATTGTTCAGCACTTAGGTAGCAAGACTGTCTCAGCTACACATTGAATAAAATATAAGGTGTGGGCGTTCTCCGCGTTCATTTAAGCTCGTTAGGGTATTTGGTCCTCAAAATAACGAAATTCAGAAGATTTGCCTGCGGAAGTTTGATTAAACCAAGAATTCGATCGATACAGAAGAGGTGGAAGGTAACTAAAAACGTTTATTTTAAAGCCTTCAAATGTCCCGTTCCATGCGTAGCTAGTTGGTTTTCCTCACTTCGCTTTGAGTCGACAACGAAGAGAGCTGGTGAGAAATTGAAATTTTGGAATTGGAGGACGAGATTCATTGTGCACCGATGGCGGAGGCAGGGCGAAGGGGTTCGTCAGCCATCAAGCACTGCCTCTCCTGCACCCACAGTCACCTCCACAAGTCGAACTGGCGCTCGATACGCCCTCGTCCCGTAGTCTCCTCTTCCTCATCCACAATCTCATCAATGGCCCATTCTCATTATTGGCGACCGTGCTTATCAGGCTTGCGATCATCACGACAGCCCCTACGCTGCCCAACTTCTTTATTTTATTTGTTTATTCACTAGCTTGTTTGACCGTTAGTTCACTCACTAGTTGGTTATTCGTTGACATCTATTCACTCAGTGGTAGCGTTGTATTACACAAAGTTGTTCGTGCACTGACTCTTGACACATGTGGTCCCACGTGTGTTGGTTTCCACTCACACGATGCGAAAATAACAACCGCTTTCAGATTTAAGCCAGAATATCTCAACTAGATGTGAACTTTACCAGTTACAATAAAAACTATTAGAATTTGAAGACCTTTATCTACACGGTAAAAGCTGCCTTGTTTTACCACGACAGAATCCCGATTTTTTGGAGCTCGCGGAACGTCTGCTCTGCTTGTTTTCTCTTCAAATCTCGTATTTTGAAAGCGAAATCAGCCGAGGAAGCATCATCTCGTCCATTAAAACACGATGGTGGTCTCAGATGCGCTATTGATGTTTACGTCTGCCTGGATTTGTTTGGAGTTTTGAAAATTTGTGTAGCGTTTTCATTTCTTCCGGGGACTTTAGTTCTAAGCAGCTTTAAAGATCAAATGACAGGTTCATGAGGCACACTTACATTTAAATAGATAAAACAAGTCTCTTCTATAACTCGATCACTTTTCTTGCTCTTTAAACACATCTTATATTAAAAGTTATAAGCAGTTTGCGAAAAGCCTGCCTTGGTTCCTTAGTGTCAATCGAGTTCATTCAATTCATTCACCCCAATTGTCCCTTCTTTTTCCATTGCTAAATCACTCTTTCTCACATTCGGCGACCTCGGCAGAGATTGAACTCATCGTTATTCATCACACAATTTAGGAACACACTCCTATCACAACGAGGCGTCAGCCATTCTGCGTAGTGAAGCAATTTCTAAAGTACATGCCAAGAAAGCCGGGCACTCTTCAGACTGAAACAACCATGCTGAGGTTCTTTGTATCCTCAGAGCTTTTTTTAAAATTTTTGCGCTTCACCTAAATGCAGCTCCTTCTTGGTCCAATTCTCGTGTGTTTCGTTATTCATCTCCAACTCTACGTCGTCTGGCCGTCAATAGTATACACACAATCTTATTTTAGTTTATAGAAACCTTGACATCGCCAGTTGAAAATTTAGCGCGTTTTCCAGCGTGTGAGTCGTTTTTTCGTTGTTTATTTATATTTTTTCCGCAAAAATTACACCACTAGGGCTCATATCAAAATAAAAGGCCTTAAGGTTAGCCGTCTTAAAAAGGTCCAGCGTTTAGAGTCCTTGTCGCAGCGAGAGGTCAACTTGAGTTAGAGCAGTTTTTATATTTGGAAGAGAATTTGTCGATGAACGGACAAACGTTGGGGAACCATCGACGAAGCTAGGGAGAGAGTCCGTCAGAAATTGAATCAAAGACGAAACGCCCCTGAATGGCCCGTCACGGCAATATGCTACATTGCTAAGTGGCTTTCCAACTTTAAAAAATTAGATCCACGTTAGCTTGTCACATGGAACTCAGAAGTGACTATTGGAGTTGAATATTTCTTTAGAAAATGATGCTTCAACCAAGAACACTTCTTTTCATCACCTCATTAGAAGAAATATTTAATAAACCGCAGCTCATTATTTTAGCTCTAGCTCATATTCTCTTAATTTTACATCATTTTAACCTACTGTAGCTTTAAAAGGTTAACAAATAGGCTTATTTTGGAGACGTCGATTTGTTTTGCCGTTGCACTTGCCAATTCTCATTCATACGAAACCTGTGCGGTGTTCTGAATCGCTTTTGATAGAAATGTTACTCAAAATATGGGTAGAGAGAAAGTGTTTGTATAGATCTCATGCCATCTGTAAAGTACAGCTTTAGTTGTTTCGATTGCAGTGGAATAGTCTTTTGAATTTCTGAACTTCACTGAAGAAATCAGTGAATAACGCTCAATGTTGCAAGCGTTCTGTACGTGTGGAATTGACTGAAAGTTGCCATATTGTGCAGTACTCAAGCGATTCTTCGACGTAATGAATCGAAATATTCATATCGACATTCAGTTCTAACCAAATAGATCCACCGATCAGTTAATTTCGAGGCAGTGTCGATGAGGCTGGGAATCACTGGGTATTTACTAGTTCAGGTAGAGACTGAGTATGGGCGGTGCTTGCTGTTGTAGGTACTGTCGATCCTCCGCCAACCTGATTCATCCTGATTCATGGAATTCCACTTGCATTAAAGCCAGACATGCGTCAATTTTGGACACTACTCACTGTTAACTTTTTTGTTTACTGCCTGTTATCATTTTTTACGGCATGGTATAATCTGAAACACAATCACTATGACGCCAAAATATTTGCAAAACTTGTAGCCTATGCCAGATCGAACCGCTATTACCTTTTCCGGGTTCTCACGTGTTGCGCACTGCACCACTGAAGCCCTTGCTTTGCCTTTCTCTCAGCCAAGTTTCGCAGACTACTTATTGTTTTCTTCCACTCAGCACTTGTTCTCGCGGTGAAAAATCGTATATTCTTCCTTTCTGCTCGTTTAAATCTTTAGGAATCCCCACCTGTGAGAAGGAACTCTTCCATGATTCTTCCATTCTACCTAACATCACTTAGTTGTATCACATATGAGTCTCATCTTTTATCCCGTTAATGACCAAGCTGTAAAGCTCGTCCTTTTGTGTGTCTTGTCTTCCTGCTAGGCTCCTCTTTCTCAAGAGGCAGGAAAAGTATAACATTTTTTCTAGAACAAACTTCATTAATCTAAATAAGGAAAACTTTTGACTCTACACATTTCTGCCAACGAGAAACGAGTTTGTTTATACCAGTTGCAAAAAATTTCGTACTTCTGAGAGCCATGAAGTCGTTGAAGGCGATTTCGGCCTCTGCTTAGTTTCTGAAGCATTTCTCGTAAAGGAGGTTGTAAGATGCCTGAATAAGTGATGATCGACCAGCGAGAGGTCAGGCGAGTATGGTGGGTGAGGCAGAGTTCCGTTGCTCAGCTCGTTTACTCTTTGCCGCTTCAGTTCTACGATGTGTCGCCACGCATCGTTGGGCAGAAGAGCTGATGGTCTTCTCCTAAACAATAAGGAACACAGCCGTTGACATTTTTGGCGCGTTTCGTCGATTTGCTGGACGTAGTTCATCACCGTAATAGCTTTGCCCGGATTCACGATTGCTATGATGGATCAAACCAGCGGCAGACAACCAAACGCTCAGCATGCTTTTTTTTTGATGCAGCTTCAGCTTTAGGACGTGATGCTTCGCCGTGGTCCAGCTACTGAGCGAGCTGGTCGTCTTCAGTTGTTGCAGACAATGCACTTACCGTCACACATAATAAGTGTGTCGTTTTCTTGCTCAGCAATCGCGAGGTTTTTAAACAGCATACATTTACTTCCATAAAAACACAATACAAT
>UYYA01004956.1:0-50258 GCA_900624975.1 Angiostrongylus costaricensis
TCACGTTTGCGCTAAAGTCCTTGTTTTCTAGAGGAAAATCTGCCAAGATCGACACTTTACCGCTTCACACTCTCGAATAGCCTTGTGGAGGTTCCAAGAGCATCGAGGATGTAGTGAAGAGAACAAAGAACACCCGACTCCGTGCCCACCTTTTCGACTCAGCAACTTCGTCGCTGCGTAAGCAGGATTAAAGGTCACTCAGCGTTACCGACCGCTCAGTCGAAAGGA
The DNA here is from genome assembly GCA_900624975.1 of Angiostrongylus costaricensis. Classification (NCBI taxonomy): domain Eukaryota; kingdom Metazoa; phylum Nematoda; class Chromadorea; order Rhabditida; family Metastrongylidae; genus Angiostrongylus; species Angiostrongylus costaricensis. The sequence continues at coordinate 229 of UYYA01004956.1, forward strand.
CGATGCTAGGAGTATCCCGTTTCACACAAGTAAGAGATGGGATCCGAAGCTCCGACCTGCGTCAGCGATCATAAATCAAAGACGCCGTTCTGTACGTCAAGCAGTGGAAGATAAGGTAAGCCGGACACGTAATGCGTATGAATGACAACCGATGGACAAGAGCCGTTAGTGACTGGATTCCTCGGGATGTCAAAAGCACTGCAAAAAGACCACCGACGCGATGGTCAGAGTTCTTCATACAAAGCCACAAAGCCTAGAAGAAAGATATGATGCTCGACGAATCTCTTGAGTGAGCAGAACCCACTGGTCTACTCTTGCAGGCGACAGGGAAAAATGGAAGGTTTACTGGCGCTCGTTCGAGTCACTCAACGATCAACAGGTCTACAGGTGATACAGGTGATCTCGACAACTTAATGTGCTAGAAATGCTTCCGAAACTAATGCGGGGCCAAAATTGCTTTCAACGGCTTTATCCCTCCTAGATTCCCACGGGTTTTATGTAAACAGAATAGAGGATTTTTTAAGATAAAAAGCTGTAGTTCTCAGCGGTTTTCACTCTGGTTAGCCAAGATTATCCTTTAATAATTTCTGAACAACTGTATAGCGTTAAAAAGACAACAAAGCCTGTAAACATGCAACTCGCTAACAGAAGAAAAAATTACAATGAATAAACATCTTCACATTTCACATGATTCCACATGTACACGTTTCATTTGCTTCCGCAACTCACTTGCTAGTGAATATCTAAATAAAGGAAATTTGGAGACCTGAAGAAACAAAGTTATTTTTTGTGCAATGCACGTAAAGGACCTTCTGGCCTATAAAGTGCCTCCAGATTATTCATATTTTCTTGAATTCTTCTCTTATGATTACTCAGAGAAGCATAAGTGGAAAAGGTTTTAGCGGACAACTCATAACCTACTGTAAGTATGCCTAAAAGAAAAAAATTGGAACTTTTTCAACTTGGTTTAATCACATATAAAATAGAAAAATTATGTTTCCTAACCTAATCAACTTTAATGTACAAATGCTTAGTGGTTAAAATTTTATGGAATCTTTCTGGATTCATATTCTTTACGTGTCGCCTACGCGACTGCATTGTTGCGTAAACGTAGAAGCAGAACGGAGATGACACATCTATGACGCCTCAAACAATGTAAGTTCCGACAATAAGAATTTAAAAACCAACTATATCACGGTTAATTAATAGAAAACTAACTCTTGACTGGTCGTCCACATGTGCCGCATAGACCAGGAATGCTAGTGGTTTCACAGCATGACGAAACAGATTGAGTGTTGCTTGCAGAAGACGCATCAAACTCCTGAAGAGATCTTCGTCGCTGTTGTGCTACTTTTTCTTTCCGTAGACAATAATAACGGTGCCGATACAAAACAAAACCTTCGTAATACTTCTAAACAACGCAATCCTACATGACAAATGTACAGAAAGCTCTACTTTCAACCTAAATCAAGGCAAGGGCTACGTAACTGTCAACGAACTGAGTGCCCAAACTGTTTGAAAATTATTTTTGTGGTGCATTCGACCTTGAGGAGTAATTACACCCTACACTGTGGGGCAACATGCACAAGTACGCATCTGAACTGCTTCGGAACACCTGGAGAAGTGTTAAAAGTCTAGAAAGCTCAACCAATTGATCCTGACTTTTCGTACTATCAACAATGAAAAAGTTAAACAAGTTGCGCTACGAGGCTCCAGCCAATCGATGGTAAAACAAACTCATTTCTGTCGGAATTTGGATGGAATTTAGCACCTCTTCTGAGTGTCCACTGCTATTTCATATAACCAACCTTTCCATATGATATCCATAATCCATCATAACAATTGGGTATGAAAAAAAGGTAAATTAATAGTCAAAAATTGAACTTTGAATATCCTGCATAATCGACGATGCAACTGCACCCACTATGATTCGAAAAACTTAGATCCCACGCCAGATTGAACCGTGCGTGGCTCACGTGTTCCGTACGGTACCACTGAGGTCCTCGCTTTCCCTGTCTCTCAGCCATTTTCCTACCTAGCGGTGCTATCTAAACCACACATCAACGGGAACGATCTAGGGGCCGCAAATCGGCATCTGAACTGTTAAATTTTTTATTACAGTAACTCATTTTTTGCGGTTTTTGAGGTTGCGTTGAAGGCCGATTTCTCAACATCACCAGTCCTGTGGGCTGCCCTTTTTTTCTAAATAATGACTGGTGTTACGCAAACGATTTCATCCAACAAAGTAGTGAGGAATAGCTGTCGGTCGTGCTCTCTAACTTACACTTCGTCTCATATAAGTGTTTCTACTACACTCTCGAAACTGACGCTTTTTGTTGAAGCGCTTAATAAATAGGCACTTACCCGGTGATAATTATTAGGAAAGTGAGGAAATGACGGTTATTTTCAGCAGTCGATTCATGAACAAGTTTTCATCGGAAAAGTAGTTCGCGTTTGATATCAGTTCGGTGATTGTTTTATAAGCAATGTCACCGCTTTAGTTCCATGCAAAGCAGATTATGTTGCCTATACATTTTGTTTACTTATCGTGCAGAAGATTGCTTTTCATATGAATGAAAGAAAAAATCAATGTAGTAATTTATTAAACAACGAGCAAGCAAGCCTGTTCTGACCAGTGGAGGACTCTTCTTTTCAGCGCAGGTTCAAATAGAAACGTAAAATCTGCCATTTGCTGTTGAGTCAGCTCTAAGCTGTTTTTGATTTAACAGAGAGCTCGACGGCGAAAAATCACGAAGCTCTTTGCTTCCAAGGGTTTCCCATTCTTCTTTCTCTGTTTTGCAGCGAAATAGTTTAATTTACGACTTCTCGACCTTTGTTCCTGGATACAGCTACGTGGGATGTTAAGCAGTGTTTGGAAATGACAAAGGTTTTAACTTTTACTGCCGATACTGCCGAAACGTCAGCTAGTGATGTATCGTATTGTGTTTCTCTATGTAAGTAAATGTATGCTGTTTAAAAACCTCGCGATTGCTGAAAACGACGCATTCATATTCCAATGCCGAGGTTAAAAGAAAGTCGATCCTGGGAACTGTTATAACTTTTATTGACTCTCTATTACTTCTTCATAGGAGGAGATGATGTGAAATACAACTATGCGGAAACAGCGATATGAGCAAATTGGGAATGTTAGTTGGGCTCCTATCACCCTATTTTCGATTCCCTGGAGCTCACATGCTCTCCACCAAACCAACCGATGCTATTGCTTTGACTTTCCTCCAGTCAAATTAGTTTTCTAACGGTGCTATCATAACTGACATACGTATCATTACGACAAGCCAACCTTTGCCAATCGAAACTAAGCAGTTTTCGTTTCCATTTACTTTGTACTTACTTTATCAGGGGAACAGTATTCACGGGTGGAGCGGTATCAAGGTTCGTACTGGTAAAGTACCAGAGAATGAGGCGACGGGTGCGTGATACGGATGAGGATCAAATTTAGCAAAATCTCAGTCAAATTCTTCTGCTTGTTAGACGATTTTGCATCGGCTTATTGGAAACGATATCGACCCTGTGGCAATGTTTAGCCCCGCTTAGTTTCAACTGCCGGAAGTTCCGAGATTTCCACTCATTAGTGGGTTTGCACATTTTTACAAAGCAGATGCAGTTATATATTCAAACCCATGGTTAAGAAGCAGAATGATTGTTTTGCGCCCAAAAATAATGTTCCTGATTATTCCAGGAATTTCCCTCTTAATTTTCTAGATAAATTCGGTGTCTTGCTCAATTATTTAGAATTCGCACCATCTTGGTCCACTAGACATTACTGAATGATGTGTTTCTGTGAAAAACGTATTACAAGTTTAAAGTTATTTAACTGTACTAGCTAAACTTGGGACTATGTGCACATTTATTACGGGGTGAACATCTCTGATGGTAGAAGAGTCCTGTTCTGACTTCGAATTGAGTCAATTATTCCTGGCATTGATTTATGTGTTTATATGATATTTCGAACACTTAGGATCTAAGCAGCAGTTGAATGACTGAAATTAGTTGGAATGTGCAGCTCATCGTCCTGACTCAGAAGCGAATTCGACGATTCTTTGTCCAGATTTGTTCGAAGCGGCAATGGAGGCGTAATCATTGGCTTCAGCACACTGCGGGACAAATATATTTCGTGCATTGGGTAAGACTGCTTTTCTTTGATTCAGCTAAACAGTGGCTCAATAGAAATACTAGGATGCTTCTACGATTCCTATAATATGGCCTTTTTCTTGTTTGGGTCGATTGCTGAGTAGCGTTTCACGATCGGTTTCAGAAACCATCCAGAAATTCTCCTTTATTCCTCGATTTTCGAGATTATGCTGTGCAATAGATAGTGCTGCTCTATTATGCACATGGTCACGGATCACCTCATGCGCAGTGGTCTAGCAAACTTACTTGATATTTGAACTGCCCGTCCTCACTCGTTGTGCGGGCCCCAGCATAATCACCATTTTTCGGAGATTTGCTGGTTAAGCCATTGTGATTCTCTGGAATTTCGAGGCCAGCCTGACCAAAGTCTGCCCCAGGTTTTCACCACCACAGGCAGTCGCAGCCCTTGTGGATCAGACGGAAATTTGCCACCATGCGACTTTGATACCAGGACGGTGGCGGGTCCTGGTTTTGGTTTAATCTTAGCTAGGTTTCCTGTTGGAAATGCCGGGCTGCTTCTCGGCTTAAGAGACCCTGCCAGGAAGACGAATCTTTCTGATGCACATCGCAGTTCGACACCCAGGAACAAATCGCAGCCACGATGAGGCGGTAAACCGCTATGGGGTACCCAAGACTGCCCTCCCCTTTCACGAGTCTAGCAAAACACACCTTGAAGTACCAAACCAGCTGTGCCGTGGAGGGTAGAAAATACTAACTTCGTATCACCAGGCGCTATCAAATATCTATTTCATTCTACGACCATAAAGGCAGTGTAATGCACAGGATATTACCGATTGATTAATCAGCGTTGAGCACGTTATTCTTCTGTTCGTTATCTATTTGTTAATTCACGCTTTCTGAAAGCACATATCCGATTTAGATATACTGTATTGTTTTTCAAAGCATTGTTTTGCGACCTTTCTTGTTTTCTAGACCGTGAATCACTGGATTCGGCACAATAGGAAGACGATATAGAAGCTGAATTCTCAATTGTCGCATTATCATGGCTATAGTACACCTTTACTACACAATATACTCCACCTTTGCAAACAGTCGCAGATTGAAATAAATATGGGTTCGCTTTCTTGAGTATTAAATGTTGTATCCAGAGGTTGCAACATCTTTAGTTCTGCCATTTTTTGTTGTTCATAGAAACCGGTTTCGTGAATTGTTTCAATCCTTGCACTTTTTTAATTTGATTCGTTGTATCGCGTCAGCCATCCACATTAATATCGGCTTCATATATCTTCGTAAGCGAATTTATAGGTGATCGGCTCCATTGCTGGGACAGTCGTCAGTGTGGTCGAGGTGCACCGTCGTCACCAGAATTTCTGCTGCCATGGGCGTCTACCATTTAGATCGCACCATTTCGACAGAATGGCACCACTGTCACCACCACCACATGCGCATCACTCTGTTTCTTTTAAACAGTATGGTAGGTTTTATTACCTCGTCAATGACCAAATAAGTAAGGAATAGACAAATAAATGAAAAGATAAATGAATAAATTGATAAATAAGTTAAAATAGATGAAAAATAGAAAAGAATAAATAACGAAGTAACTAAAAAACAGAAATGAATAAGAAAAAATGATAAAAAAAATAAGATAAAAAACAAGGGAATGAACAAATGAACAGAAAATAAAGCAAAAAAAAACATAAAAATGGGGGAATAAGTTAAAAATAAAAAAATGAACGATGAAAATAAGTAAAAACTGTAAAAATAAACATAAAAATAAATAAACGGAAGATATAGAACTGGAGTTCCTCTCGGAAAAGTGCTCCACATATCGATGACTACGCACTAGTTTTATGCTTATTCGTGGAACATGAATCGTAGTTACTGCATGAGATGAGAATAACAATCCCACAAACATGTTCAGTTTTTGCAATTCTATATGAAGACCACATTGCACCATCTTTCGAAAATATATGCCATGCAGAGATTTTCTTGACAGACAATGAATATTACACACATCCGAAGTGCACTTACACATGACGGAGTACATGGAATCGTTTGAAATGTGCTGGTATAAAAAGCACCGAAATAAGAAGAACACTGGTAGCGTGACAGCTTCAAATGCTCTCGGTAATGTGACTGTATGATGAGCCATAATGATGTAACGTAATAAATAGAGGTATACACGTCATAGATGCTCATGGCATAGTGGAGCAGCTTGTTCTGCAGTCCTGTCACGTTCAATACCTCTTAAGTCCTCCTGCTGTCGAAAAACTACTGCTTGTTGCCTAAAATCCAGCAAGACCACAACCGATAAAAGTGGGCGTCTTCCCATAAAGTCTAGCTCTACGTGCTAGGAAATGTGGCGGGAAAACAAATGGCACCTTCGACAAGTTTTGGTTATGTGCACGACAATCATGAGTTAACCCCTTGACACTATGCGTACTGACTTCGATATTCACGCTTTCCCACATTTAGGATCATAAGTTTTAATTTCAATGCGTTGGATTTTCTCTAACCTATTTAGCCGCCCAGAGCTTTTTTGACAAAAGTTTTGTAGTCAGTCAGGAGTCTGTAGAACATAATAAATAAAAATAGAATATAAATAAAAGAACAAACGGAATAGAAAATAAATAATAATTAAAAATAAAAATAAACAAAATTAAATAAAAAATTTATAAAAATTAAATAAAAAATAGTCAAAATTAAATGAAAATAAGTAAAAATTAGCCAGAGATTAAGAAGGAAATAAATAAATAAAAATTAGGTAGAAAAATAAAAAATGAAATAGAAATAAACAAAAAATAAGTGAAAATTAAATAAAAGTCGGATAAAAAATAAATGAAAACTATGCAGAAATAAAATTAAAAATTGAACAAAAATCAGAAAAAAAATAAACAAGAATTAAACGAAAGTAAATAAAAAGGTAAATAAAAAATAAACAAAAAAAAATAAAATTTAATTAAAAAGTACGTAGAAATTGAATAAAAATAAATGATCACTAAATGAAAATTAAATAAAAATAAGTAAAATTTGTGTAAAAATTAAATAAATATTAAACAAAACGTTAACGAAAAATAAATGCAAAATGGATAAAAATAAGTTAAAAAAGAAACTGAATGAAAAAACAAAATTTTAACAAAAAGCAAGTAAAAATTAAACAGAAGTAAATGTACATAAATAAAAATTAAATTAAGATAAAAGACAAATAAAGATGAGCAAAAAATGAATCAAAAATAATTTAAAATAAATAAAAATTATGTAAAATGCAAACAAAAAAACAAGATATAGCGAATGGTGCAAGAATGTGAATGGAATAGATCGCAGGAATGCTTTAGGAATAAGAATGAATAATTGCTGGGTAGAACGCCTAAAACTAGGATAATTAAGCCTTTGCGCATACATATTAGTTGCACAACAAGATAATGAGATTCGAAATTTATGTACAATAAATTAAAGGGGAAGTGGTTCAGTGGGTTATTGTATCTAAAAAATTACATTGACAGTAATATAAAGCATTTTCCAACAGGTTTATGATGATATGAGTAATTAGCAAACACTGATTGTGTAAAAAATATTGATATGGTTAGAGCAGGGTTAAGATTTGTGTGTTCACAGTGCAAGAATATGATTAGCAATCGCGGGAATGCTTTAGCAAAAAGAATGAAGAATTGCTGGGTAGAGTACCTGCGAGTAATGAAAGTGTTTAAGAAAGCCGTTATGTTAACAACACGCAATAATTATGTGAGAATAGATGATAACATTAACGCATTGGTAATGCAAGAGCCAATGATTTTAGTTAACATTATTTCTGCCTAGGTAGATCGAAAGAGTTGTGGATGAAAAAATTATGTATGAGAGCAAATGATGATGAGAGGCGGCAACAACGGGCTCCAAACCGTCGTCAAAATCCAAATGACAATGTCACTGGGCATGGCTACGACCAAGCAAGTAGCGTTGGTCGCATGTCAAGGCTCGGATAACGGGGTCTAATCCCCAAGCAATGAAGAGTGCCCAATAGTATGCCTGGTGGCGTGCCTAATGGTTAAGAACGCTGTACCTAGTGGCATTCCCAATGGTTAAGAGGAAATGTGGACGTGGGACACGCACGCGGTCGTTGTGGCAAATATTTCGTAATACAATACATGCAGGAGTAACAGTGCAAATACATAATTTAATGGAAGACGTATTTAAGTGAAAGGAAGAGGACATTTCACGAGAAATGTTTTCTATACACCAGCCCGGCTTATTTATGATGAGGCTTTGATTGAGAATTTCATGAGTTTGGAGATAAGAATTGTACAGTGTTTAACAATTTTAAGAGATGGTGGTGAAACATAACGACAGGAATTGAACAGAGCAATAAACAATGCAAAGAGAGCGATACTATGCGGTTTTTTGTGTAGATTGTTATATATACACTTCGCTTCGGTGGTCGATTTATCGGCACTCGCTCCTTTAGCTTAATGATTTATCGATCGTATTGCTGTTGAGGTTCTCACGGTGTTTCTTGCATGGATCGACGTTTCCTTGGTCGCAAGTTGTATGGATGTATGTGCTTGCTCGTGCTTTTTTGGACGCCTCTTCATTGAAACGAAAACTGTCGCATTTGTATTTCCACATTTCCATGTGTTGACGGACCTATTCACCAAAAATAATTGCGGAATTGTTGTTGGGTTAATTTGTGGGTTGCGCAGTCCGCTGGGTTATCTTGAGATGAGATGTGGCAGAAATAAATTCGGTGTCCGTTTTCTTCCAGATATTGTGTGATTTTTTCTATCTCTATTAGTTTATTGAATATTTTTGCTCCAGCATCACTTAGCACCCTACGTTTGGTCCAATTTAACACGATTTCCGAGTCGGAGAAGATTAAAACGTCCTCTATTCTGGCTATTTTAGCTGCGATAGGACCGCGTTAGTTGTTGGCATAAATAGTGTTGCTGCATCTATTTCCATTTTTGGAATAGTTGATCTGGATTTCACGAAGACCAATTTGGTTTGTGCCATAAGTAAATTGACGGTAAATTGACGGCGGTGTCTGAATATAGATACACGCAAGTGGCAATGAGGTAGTTGGTGACGTCAGCGAAAGTTGCCAATGTACACCTTGTATTCTTTGTCCCTAAAGAAACGCCGCAGTCTTTTCAAAACTATGCATTTCTGCCACGACCGACTTTCTATTAACCTCGGCATTGATCAAGTGATTTTCTTCGTATTTTTTTGAGCAAACGCGAGGTGTTATTATTCTTTGTTCACGATTAAGCTGACGTTTCGGCGGATTTCGCCTTCTTCAGAACCTGGAAAGGTCAAGTTGATAGCAATCCACTCGGTCAGACGCCTCCATAACCAAACAAAGAAACTCCAAACCAAGATTTCAATCACTTTGAACACAGCTTTGCACACTCACCGCTTTCTATGAGGTTTCCACTAAGTATGTCACGTAGAGACCAACCGCACAGAAATCACGTGGAAGTATAATGTGCCCCTCACATCAGAAAAGCAGTTTTATATACTGCCCTATATCACGTGTGATAATGAGGCATTCTTCCCTGCGGTTCATTTTCGGATTTCTGGAATTAATCCAGAGTGCCTCGATTCAAAAGTAAATACCGAAAACTAAACCACGAATGGGCCAAAATGGCAAGGGCTGCTGGTTTGAAACCATCAGTTATCTCTCAACTTAAAGTTGCCTTACCAACATGCCCCGTCTTGTACTTACTTATAAAAACTCATAAGTTAGTATCCAGCGATGATCTTGCGTCTAACGATCCATCACTATTTAAGGTTAGACCTATCATTAGCTGCGTAGACGGGCCAACGGACAGGATAACATGGTTTTTAACCCTAATATTTAACCAGTTGTTGAAACATATTCCAGCCCATCTTACGAATGCCCAGATGTTTCTGGATCGTCTACGTACTGCGCAGCCCAACAGCGCGTGCGTGATGGAGTCCTTCGACGTTACCGCCCTTTATACAAACGTGTCGGATGACTCCGCAATGCAAGCCATATTCAAACACCTTACACAACACGAAGGAGAAATAAACATGTATGGCTTCAAGATAGAGCAGTTGATAGCACTCTTAAAAGAATGCTTGAGCTGCTCAATCTTCAGATGGTCTGGAAAGTACGACGCTCAAATAAGAGGGTTGGCAATGGGACAACGACTGGCTCCAAGCCTTGTCATTGCATTTATGTCTAAAGTGGAAGCACCGATAACTGATCTCGGGCCGCTACTCTACTGTAGGTATGTAGACGACTGCTTTGTCCTTTGCTCAACACAAGAGGAAATGGACAAATGCTTCGAATTGTTGAACGCACAGTCAGAGTATATCAAGTTCACCCGAGAAAAGCCCAAAGAAAAATGGCTTCCATTTTTGAACGTACAAATTCACCTATCAGAAAATGGCTACATTACAGAGTGGTACCGAAAACCAAGTAGTAAAAATATCTTGGTTCATTACCTCTCCTTTCACCCCTCTCACACGAAAAGGGCGCTTATAAAAAACATGTTTCGAACAGCAACCAACGTGTGCACGGGAAGAGAGCAGAGAGAGGAGTCCCGGAACTTGGCACGGCAAATAGCCGTTTCTAATGGCTACGAAACTGTAGCTCAGAATAGGTGTAGAGGAAATCGTAGGCCTCCAAACGACAACTCTAGCGATAGAAGGGTCCCGTTTATCCTACACTTCATCTCAAATGATATAAGTACAGCTGTAAAACGCTGCTTAAGAAGGGCGGGCTTAGAGAATTCGGTGAGCGTAGTTGAAATACCACCGAGTAATCTTAAGCGCCAGCTAGTTCGCAACCGCCTATATGACCGTCTATGTGCAACTCAAAATTGCCTAATTTGCCCCAGTGGTAGAGACGGTGATTGCATGAGCTCGGTTATAGTTTATCTTAACTCCTGTAAGACGTGTGGTGACGAATACATTGGCGAAACAGGTAGACCCCTCTGTGTCCGCATGAAAGAACACCTAGCCGGCAAAAATAGACCAAATACCCCGCTAGGCACGCATAGGACCCAGAGACATAACGGGGACGACTTCGAAGTATGTGTCACGATCCTCGCATGCGAATCAAGAACACAGGCGCGAAAAACTCTCGAGGCACTCTGGATTAATTCCAGAAATCCGAAAATGAACCGCAGGGAAGAATGCCTCATTATCACGCGTGATATAGGGCAGTATATAAAACTGCTTTTCTGATGTGAGGGGCACATTATACTTCCACGTGATTTCTGTGCGGTTGGTCTCTACGTGACATACTTAGTGGAAACCTCATAGAAAGCGGTGAGTGTGCAAAGCTGTGTTCAAAGTGATTGAAATCTTGGTTTGGAGTTTCTTTGTTTGGTTATGGAGGCGTCTGGCCGAGTGGATTGCTNCCTGTAAGACGTGTGGTGACGAATACATTGGCGAAACAGGTAGACCCCTCTGTGTCCGCATGAAAGAACACCTAGCCGGCAAAAATAGACCAAATACCCCGCTAGGCACGCATAGGACCCAGAGACATAACGGGGACGACTTCGAAGTATGTGTCACGATCCTCGCATGCGAATCAAGAACACAGGCGCGAAAAACTCTCGAGGCACTCTGGATTAATTCCAGAAATCCGAAAATGAACAGCAGGGAAAAATGCCTCATTATCACACGTGATATAGGGCAGTATATAAAACTGCTTTTCTGATGTGAGGGGCACATTATACTTCCACGTGATTTCTGTGCGGTTGGTCTCTACGTGACATACTTAGTGGAAACCTCATAGAAAGCGGTGAGTGTGCAAAGCTGTGTTCAAAGTGATTGAAATCTTGGTTTGGAGTTTCTTTGTTTGGTTATGGAGGCGTCTGGCCGAGTGGATTGCTGTCAACTTGACCTTTCCAGGCTCTGAAGAAGGTGAAATCCGCCGAAACGTCAGCTTAATCGTGAACAAAGAATAGTAACACCTCGCGTTTGCTCAACAAAAATACGAAGAAAATCACTATGCATTTCTGATGCAATATGCACCTATTCGTCTTTAGGGCTATCCCGGCCGTAACTGTCCTTCGACAACTCACGAAGAAACTTTTGCTCTATATAATAGAGGTAGTAGCCATTCTAACCGGTCATATATGGAGGCAATGATACTGGCGATTGTTCTCTTGGTAATGCTTGATTGTTGTTTGGGACTACATGTGAACGTAATGCGGTCGGTCGGTGGACTTCCATGGAATTGCCAATACTTTTATCGAATCCTCGTCCTCTTTGTCTTTCTTGGGTTGCTGTTTTCAAGTCAGCGTAATTAGATGCGAATTGGCGGTGATTCATTCTAAGTTCGTCGAAAATTCGCTTAGTTTGTGTGTAGGCGTGGAGCGATTTTTTCGAGTCATCGACAGTTAAGATATGATGATCAACGTACATATTTTTTTTTACTCCCGTTGCTAGTTGAGTACACTCCTTGTATTAATCGAGATGGAAGTGGATCGTCCTTGCTAATAGGCAAGGTGATATGATAAGCCCGATCGTTACGCGAGTAAATCGTAAGGTTTTGATGTTGTCTGGTGTAGGTAGCATCTTGTGACCATGTAACCACAAATAGCGCGTGGAATCGCAGTCGGTTTCGTGAAGACACACTGTCCGAATTTAAAGCGGAGGAAAATGCCGAATAGTTCAGAAAGGAACACTGGTCCTCGATGAAGTAGATCGTTCGATGACGGACATCATTTGTAGTGCGCAGATGCATCATAAACCGCTCGAATTTTAGTGTTTTATTGAGAGTGAAAATTTCTTGATGTGGAAGTTTGTTTTCTTATTTCTTTCTTCGCATTTTTGTTGAGCAAACGCGAGGGGTTATTATTTTTTATTCACGAATAAGCTGACGTTTCGGCGGATTTCGCCTTCCTCAGAGCCGCTTCCTATGAGGTTTCCACTAAGTATGTCACGTAGAGACCAACCGCGCAGAAATCACGTGGAAGTATAATGTGATAATCTAATAATCTTATTTCTTTGTCGGAATTGGAGAATTCTTCAGTTCCAGGAGATTCCAGAATATTATTCCCAGTTGTTGCTGTCCTCGCCGTCTAATTGCAAAATTAGTTGAGTTCCGGTATTGATTAGACCTCCTAGTGTTGTACACTGTTCCCATTTGACCGCTTCATTCTTTTGTTCTTCAGGTGCTAGATCCGAGCATTCGTTGATTTGGCCTGTTATAAGGGGACCTAGGCGAATTAGCAAGAGATGTAATCCAGAAGGAAGTATGATATTCGGTTCGTCTTTTTTCACCAGAGACCACAATTGGTCACAACCGAGCAATATAGAGGACTTGGGTTGTAGGTTTATTTTGAAAACGTCGACTGCAAGGTTTCTCAACCTAATTTAGTTTATACCTCCCAACGGTTTACCGCCTCATCGTGGCTGGGAGGTGTTCCTGGGTGTCGGACTGCGATGTACAGCGGGGTCTCATCTCCTGGCAGGGTCTCCCAAGCTGAGAAGGGGTCCCTCGTTTCTATCAGAAAGCCTACCAGCTAAGAGTGAACCAATCCCAGGATCCACCACCGTCCTGGTATCAATGTCGCATGGTGGCAAATCTCCCCCTGATCCACAAGGGCTGCCACTGCTTGTGGTGGTGAAGACCTAGGGCAGACTTTGGCCAAGCTGACCTCGAGGTTCCGGGAATCACAATGGCTTATCCAGCAAATCTCCGAAAAATGGAGATTATGCAGGGGCCCGCACAACCAGTGAGGACGGGCCATTCAAGTGTCAAGTGTCAAGATTTGGTTTATGCCTTCAGTGGACATTAGCTTGCTACTGCACGTTATTGTTAAATTATTATGCATGAAAGTACGGAGGACAGGACATGACCTTCCGCATCTCACGCTGTGAGTGAGACCTTGTTCAAAAAATGCTCTTTTAAACTTCTGGAGCCAAATGTTCGTTTTCATAGCCTTATTTCTGCTAAGATGGGAAAGTTGAGTTTCGTTGCTAATGCTGTGTCGATAAATGAGAGTTAAGCGCTCGTATCTGGCAAGACTTGAATTTCCTGACAATCTCCTGAAACAGAATCTCTCACTATGATTTCTCCTGTAGGTAGCACGGTTGTGTGTGGATTTTCCTTGTGTTCTTCAAAATGTGCTTCTAAGACGTTTATCTCTTCTTGAGCTTCTTGGTTCAGAGAACAGTAATTAACTTTCGGAATTGTGTTAATGTGTTTATTGCTAGACTTAGTGTTTTTCGAGTCGCTTGCCGGTTTGACTCTTTTTTTCAGAGTGTTCCTTTATTTGCTTTGATGTTGACTGAATGCAACACAATGAATGGTGGAGCCTCTGATATTTCAAGCAGGAGGCTTTCTTCCACTGGCCAGTGCTGTGCTGTGGAGATGCACAAATAGCACACAATTTTTCTGTTCGTAAATATTGCGATCTCTCGTATGGCGTCTTGTACTTGTTGTAGTTAAACGACTTGTGGCTGCGTTTGCAGTACATGCACGAAGGCGTGTAGAAACTTGATGACTGCGCAGAGTTCTTTGATTTGTTTTTGTTCTCCGGTTCACTGGGCTCCTTTAAAGCTGGCTTGTTAGCTTCCATATATTGCGCTATTTTCTCTTCTTTAGAGAACCTGTTCAAGAAATTGCAGGAATTCCTTCATGTGGAAAGCGTTCTCCACCACGGCCGTCTGTTTTCTCGCGATGAATTCCCGTTGTGTTTTGTCTGGAGATTTACTGCGCACTTTTCTAAACACGCACAGATTTTCTAGGTTCTCTCCTTTTGTTACGACCTTCGTTATTATTAACTGTAAGTGTTCGAACATCTCTCGTTGCTCGCATGCTGTAGGAGATCGGAGTTGACATTTATCCAATTTCTCCATGAGTTTTACTATGAGTACTTCTGGATCTTTGTGTTTCTTAGTCAAGAATTCAATTGCTTTAGTGTACTTTCGGTTTGTTTCGGTTTGTAAGTCGAAATTTCTTAACTGCCTCTAGGGCCTTCCCCTTCAGCGCGTTCAGCAGGCAATTGAATTTGCGGAGCTCTGGTATATTTTGGGAATGATTATTTGATTTGAAGAGCTCCCAAAAATTTTCACATTCCCATATATGGCCGCTAAGTATTGGGATAGGTAGTGGGGGTAGTCCGCAACGTGGTACTGTACTATTAGACGAGGATTCTGTATTCATATTCGATTTCGCTCCTATTGTGCCGCCTTGTTTTGTTTGTGAACTCTATCGGCATGCTGAAGACGATGTAGACGACTCCTGTGTTTTTTTTAAGTTTCCAGAACTTTTCACACAATACCCTGCCGTTAACAACTGTAGTAGGTAGGCAGTAAATTGAAAGGTCAACATTGTGATTTCAACAGCAGCCTCAGATTACTTACTCGGATACTTGGTTAGCCCGTCTTCACTGATTGTGCGGGCCTCAGCATAATCTCCATTTTTTCGGAAGATTTGTGGTTTAGCCGTTGCGGTTTCCTGGAGTCCCGAGGTCAGCCTGACCAAAGCTTGCATCAGGTCACCATCACCACAAGGAATCGCAGTCCCTGTGGATCAAAAGGAGATTTGCCACCATACCACCAATTTGATATCAGGACGGTGGTGGATCCTGGTACTGACTTGCTTTTAACTAGGCTTCCTGTTGGGGATGTCGGACTCCTTCTCAGCTTGTGAGAACCTGATAAGGGGATGAATCTTCCCGCTGCACATCACAACACGACACACAACAGGAACACCTCCCAGCCACGATGAGGCAGTAAACCGTTGGGAGGAGCCTCTGATTAACAGAGTTCAATGTCGAATTGTGCTCCCAAGATCCATCCCGTTGAAGGTCGATTGCTGATATCACCTATAGGTTAGGACGCGACTGAGAGAAAAACGAAACGAAAGGTATCGTCTGGTGTGGTGGCGAACACCTTGGCCCCGGAGACGGTAATACCGTGTTCGATCCCCACCTAAGACATTTGCGGTCCAGAGTTTTGCAAATATCTCAGCGTAATTGTGGTTGTAGCGTCAGAATTCTTTACCATAGAAAAGTGCTTGGTTTTACTTATGTGTAACTAGGATATTAAGAAAAAATACAGGAAGGAAAATGGAAAGAAAGCGCTTCTACAGAAAAGAGTAAGGAGAACGTAGCAAGCCAAAAGAAAACAACTACGTGCTACTGTTTACTTGCAAAATCAGCATCTTTGTGAAAAAAAGCAAGTAATCCGGCCCACAGAGATGTCGAAATGTTTAGACAATTCAGAAGACAGCTTCTTTTAAATCCTGGAGAGGATTAAGTAAATCTGCTCTAAGTCACCGATGGCTAGCGCGCGGTTGCGAAGCGGCTTCTCGCACTGGTCGTAGTTCGAATCAGTATAATTACCATTGCTGTCCAATACTGACAATAACTACGTATGCGTCGTTCAGAGCCTATCAGATTGTATTCCCCCAGTGAGGAGTTTCTACACGTAATGAATGGATTCATTTTTCAGGGAAGAGGATCGATAGGCACAGGCCATCCTTGGGACACCGCTCCACCCAGTACCGAACGCGTTCCGGTCTTGAGAAGTCATCAAGAGCGAATTGGTAGCTTGTTTTTCTTTTTGTTACATTGATCGAAGTTTATGATGCGCCTATGTTTACGTGGACATGTTTAGAACAGCGTCGCTCACGCCTTGCTCCACACGTTCGTGGAATCAATAACAATTCCGTTCGTGGAACTCGCACGTTATCTGTAAGGATAATTTAAAACTCAGACATTTTATCGCTGTGACCAATTGAGAAATCGCTGGTCATACATGTAGGGTATCTAGTGCTACCATAGATGTGTACTAGTCACCATCAGAGCGAATGGTTTTGGAAAGGATAGGCGCTCAGAAAGGTCGGGTTTAAAACATTTGCGTGTTTTGAAGGCTTTCTATCACAATCATGCGGTAATTTCGTGGAGAACGCTGTTCATAGAAACATTTATTCCACAATCTACAACGAACCTGACGCTAAACACTATTTACAAAGATTTTATAGTTCTTGCATAACGGCGCGTCTCGTGGTGCACCAAGTGCACCTGATACCAGCTTAGCATGTTTCATGACGAATTAGGAATAACAATGTTTTGTTGGTTTCTTGAAAGACTGGTACAGCTTCCCATTTCTTTAGCACTAAGCCAGTCTCTACCAGAACAACACAAAGAATGCCTGGCCTGCATTGATTTCGACAAGCAGAGCAGGTGGAGGAGATATATACGCGGTTCCATGTGTTTGGCACAAAAATTTGAGAGTTGCAACGAATGTGTTAATTTCTTTACTGCAGACACAGTTATGCATTTGAAGTATTTTCAGGGAGCTGTACGAGGTGTGCTGACCTGTTCGCCCAGTGGCACTCTTCGACGAGGAATTCATCCGTTGGATACGAAATACGAGGGAGATTGGGGCTTATTTGTACATATGTTCTTTAATTACTCATTAAGAACTTCCCAACACTTTATCGCCTCATCGTGGCAGGGTTTCGGGCTGGGATGTACAGCGGGGAGATTGGTCTCCCCGGCAGGGTTTCCGAAGCTGAAAAGGAGTCCAGCGTTTCAACCAGGTAGCCCAGCTAAGATCAAACCAGTACCATTGTCTACCACTGTCTTGGTATCAAGCTAGTTGCATGGTGGCAAATCTCCGTCTGATCCACAAGGTCAGCGACTGTTTATGGTGGTGTCGACCTGTGGCAGACATTGGCCAGGCTGACCAGGGATTTCAGGTGAACACAATGCCTAAACCGGCAAAACTCCGAAAAATGGAGAATATGCTGTGACCCGCAAAACCATTGAGGATAGGCCGTCCAGGTATCCAAGTAAGTAAGTTCATTAATTGGCCAGATACACACAAAAGTAACTCGAGGCCCTAATCTGAAGTGCTGGTTGTTAGTGAAACTCGTCTTTGAAATCGACATCGTATGATATCCGTACATTATACTATTAATGCTGATGTTATGCAATCAACTAGTTCTTTAAAACGATAACGTTGCCAGTGTGATCGCGGTCTGTCTGCAAATAGACAGTAGGCATCAATATTATATGCATGTCTTGTAGTCCTTCTCGATACTACAATTGTCCTATGGATATAACTGACGTGTTAGATGACGAGTTGTGGTGGGGATGTAGTTGGTTGGGTTCGGCTTCGCCATGATGATTTGCCGTTTTCTGTCACTGACATAGTAAGTGTTAGGTTTTTTTTTCTGAATTTCCATGAT
The DNA here is from genome assembly GCA_900624975.1 of Angiostrongylus costaricensis. Taxonomy (NCBI): domain Eukaryota; kingdom Metazoa; phylum Nematoda; class Chromadorea; order Rhabditida; family Metastrongylidae; genus Angiostrongylus; species Angiostrongylus costaricensis. Next base: position 18,521 of record UYYA01004956.1, read on the forward strand.
AATCCTGCTAGAGCGTTCACAGCTCTTTGTCAGTGGCGATCGCCGTTCATGTGAATTTAAAAGAGACCTGGATTCCTCTAGGATTGAGGCGATTGGCGCGATTTGTTGTCCTACTGGTTGGAATCAACATAGTTCATTATTGTGAGGCGTACAACTTTTGAGGCTTGTTGTCATATATAAAGCTGAAATTATGTGGTATGCAGAAGTGAAGTTTTTGTGTTAAATATACCTCAGCCAGAAGCTTGAGCATCTTCGAGTTCTCCTTTCTTTTATGAATACCCGTTTTCGTTACGCAGTAGCTTGTTGCCATTGTGTAGCGATCTATCTGGTAATCCAGAGCGACCAGCTTTTCTACTATAACATACTTAAATAAAATTTTATGAATTTTTTTAATATCATGCTGAATTGTTCTAGTTGACTATTCCAGATTATGTAACGCTTGAAGAAGATTTCAATATGCTGAAAAACTTTTGAGTTAGACATTCCATCTTAGTGCTATATTTTACGTAGAACTCGAGAATTTATGAGTGATCGTTTATTTCTGTTAGCACTGAACATTTCCTGCTTTCTCAGAGGATGTCTCCGTCTGTGAAGCGCCGCGAGTTCGTGAATGAGCCAATCCGTGGCAAGCCAATTTCAGCAATTGCAAGATTCGCTCACAAGCGCTGTAAAATCATCGTAGATCTTGTATACGATAAGGTCAACCCTGGAATACTAAGTGGTTTTCTACTGCAAATATTTTTATGTGAAGTGTTGTAATCAGTTTTTTTCAGGCGTATATTCTTTTTGGACAATTCCTCATTTACAGAATGGAGAGGTTCATCAAATCGCTTATGGTAGGCATTTTTTTTGAACTTTTTCCGCCTTTTATTCTCCATTACCTACTTGCTTTATTAAGACGCAAACCTTGTTCCACGACCAATTTAAAAGGCGTTGTTGTGTAGGTTCCTTGTTCATTTTGTTCCTACCAAAGAGCAGGAGCAGTAGTGGCCGGGAAATCCAAATGGAAACATATGTGAATAACTTTTGGTTAATTACGGTTAGTACGCTTGGGCATTGAAATATTTGTACTTGTTTTTTTTTTTAAAGCGAGAAGCTTTCCTAACCTTTTAAATGGTTTTCATATTTTGAGCTGTTCTTTCTTGTGCTCTATCGCTTAGCGTGACTTACTACATGTCTAGCTGAAGTGTTTTGGGTGAGGATGTTGTTTCATCTTGCTTGGATTACGGGCCTCGAAATTTTAAACGCATTTCGTTTACTGACCCTGAGGGACAGATAATATGGTTCCAGCAAATACCATGGAAGCTGGGATATGCACAAACGGTTATGGGTCAACTCCAATAAATACGCCCAACATCTTCACCCGTAGAACTTACGAGCACTTCTAGCACCCACCGTGGAGCTTAGCAATTTACCAAGGAGTTTTTGTCTTTCCATTAAGTAAAAATGACGGATAGCATAAGGAACATTATGGTGCTTTTTGTGTGCTTCCTGTGACCTTAGTCGACCTCAAGCACCTTTAGCTCCCTATAAAAGCGAAGAAAGTAATGACGTTCATTCAAGTTATCGGTGATCATCTGGATTCCAGTTGATAGCGGTGTTGCTTATGTACCCCAACTATTTCATCTACAAGGAACTGTTTGTTATTACCTGTTACCTCTATCCACTTTTACTCGATTTTTAGAAAACGACTTGCACTAGCATTGAGGATGCTTCTGCCACCTACGATCGTCTCAAACAATGGACTACAGCTTTTCTATGATTTTATATTATTATTGTATATTTCCGTGCAATTTTTCTGTTAATCATAGTGAGCGCGATTAGCTAGAAGTTTAAATCTGCTCCGCGTTTTTAAACTCGTTCAGTTGTTCTTGTTTTTTTTCTAAAGTTTTTTTTTTGGCAATTTCATGAACATATGCAGTTCCTCATACTAAACGTGGTTATTTAATTACTTAACTCCATTCTGCTTCTGAATATTCATTCTACTTTGTTTTCTGAAGAATTCGCGCACATCAAGTAGTTTTGTTAGCAATCTTGTTAGTAAAAATTTTGCTGATGTTTTCGGAGATGATGTTTCACTGGAAATATTGGTATACGACGTTTCATGTGTCGTTTTGACTTCATTGAACCAAACAGTACACCTTCAGTTTGGAGGTTTTCATTGCTGCGGTATTACTGTTGAGTAATATTCAAACTTTTGAAACGATTTGCAACATAGACACCAGTCTGTGATATCTTTCTGATCATCCATTTCATTTTCAAGATCCACTGGACCATGCAATACCTTGTACATGAGGACGTTATTATCTCGTCTTGTTAAGTTAACTGTGTTAGATCCGTCCGTCAACACAAATTACTATCTATCTCCATTCTGTTTAAAGTTTGAAAGTTTAAAGTGACAATGGTTTAACTTTCGGGATATGATAATTTAGTGACGTGTACGTGCCGTTATGTCGTGCTGTTTCCCTTTGTGTGTTTCGGGTTTCCTTTTTGTCGTTCTTCATTCAGATGAACAAAATTCGGATTACAGTTACCTTTATTTTAAAAACATCATATCACAATGTGTCCCAGGAATCCCAAATCATGGTCCATTGTCCACTCATCGATCAACCATGTGATCATGGTCAATCGCTATGGACCATTTTAGTATTGTTTGGTTGCACAGTGCACTTTTTCGCTGATTTTTTTTTTTGATGATTCGGTTTGTTTTTTGTCTGTGGCCACTGTGGGGCGAGACCATTGGCAACGATCCATCCATCGCACCTACTCTCGTGCACTGTTTATCCTACCATTCATTTGCCAGTGATTTAGCTGAGACTTCTATGGTTGCCTTCCTGTATTTGATCTTCTCTTTTGTCATTGTCGATTACCTGATCTTTTTTCTCCTAATCGACATGATGTTTTCATTTTGTGCTCTTGTTTCTTATTGTTTCCGACTTTTATTCTTTCGAAGCGGCTGATTGTCGTAGTGTGTATGTTATCACTGGTAATAAATATTATTATTGCATGAGCAGACATCGCACTTATCACATTATGCGAATCCGACCACTATTTGCGTCCGAATCATTCCTCACATCCGTCCACGAAGGTGCACCCACTTTGGCATGCGGCTTCGATTGCTCTTTGACAATTTTCTTTCCTCATTACTCTCGTTGATTACCGTTCGAAGCGATTCGCTCTCGAATCCTGAAACAGAAGGGCTTGAGTTTTTCCACAGGATTGCTAGGTATAAAATTTTCCCACACAAATCTGGCATGAATTTCGTGACTCCGTTGAGGTAAGAGGCTGGCCAAGTCCCGTATGGGGTCAAACTCTTATCCGCCCGAGACGATTGGCATCAGTCTAAACTTAGTAAGGGCTCAATCATTGTCATTGTGGTTTTTCGCGCTTTTCTGTTTGCCTATGTATAACATCAATTAGATATATTCATGTTGAATAAACATGGTGTGCAAAAATTTCACACAAAATTATGGACACTTTTTGAATGGGTAAAGGATAGCTCATCTATTAATTGCTTATCGCTCCACCATGGCATATAATAATTTTCAGGTGATAATGTGCGGTTTAAATTCCCGGATCACCTGTATCACCTGTAGTCCCGTTGATCGTCGAGTGACTCGAGCGGGCGCCAGCAAATCTTCCACTTTTCCCTGTCGCGTGCCCAGTGGGTTCTGCTAGCACGAGAGACTCGTCGAGCATCATATCTTTCTTCTAGGCTTCTCCTAAAGAACTCTGACCATTGAGTCTGTGGTCTTCCTGCAGTGCTTTTAACATCCCGATGAATCCAGTTATTAACGGCTGTTGACCATCGATTGTCATTCATACGCATTAGGTGTCCAGCCCACCTTATCTTCGACTGTTTGGCTTACAGAACGTCATCCTTGATTTTTGATCTTGATGCAGGACGGAGGTTCGGATCCCTTACCTTATTTGTGTGAAACGGGATACTACTAACATTGTCCTTTCCACAGCGCGTTTGATAACGCTGAGTGATTTCATCCTGTTGATGCAGCGACCAGGTTTCTAACACACGTCAACGCAAAAATTACTGTTGAGTTGAAAAGGTGGGCACGGAGTCGAGTGTTCTTTGCTTTCTTCACTAAATCCTCGGTGCTCATGAAAGCTTCCCAAGGCACTCGTTTCCTTCTGCTCAACTCTGGATCGAAGTCGTTCATGATGTTAATTTCCCTACCTAGGTAGACGTAACTGGAGCATTCGGAGATATTCGATCTGTTAAACGTGAATGGGGCATACGAAACCAATCCGTTCCTCCTGAACATCGTTTTTGTGAGATTTAGCCGAAGACCAGTCTTTCCACAGGCTTTAACAAAATCGGCAAGCATGCGTTCCGCTTGGCTAATGTTTGCTGTTATAAGGACGATGTCATCGGCAAAGCCAATATGGGGTAACTGCCGACCATCGATTTTCACTCTTATATTATCCCATCCCAAAGTTAGCATGACGTTCTGGAGGGTGGCGGTAAATAATTTTGGCGAGATGCTATCGCCTTGCCTAACCAATCTTCTGACGTCGATGTCAGTATCGTTGTAGAATGGTGATATCTTGGCTGTGAAATTTCTGTACAGCTCACGAAGAATCTTTGTATACTGACTAGGGACTCCTTGACTATCAAGGGCTTCCAAGGCTGCTTCTATCTCATTTGAGTCAAAGACCTTCTTCAAATTGATGAAGATGAGGCAGAGTGGCCTTTTATACTCTCGCGATACTTCAGTGAGTCTTGTTATTGTGTGGATGTGGTCCATCGTACTAAATCTTTTTCGAAATACTGCTTGCTCACATGGCTGTCCTTCGTCCAGTGTTCTGACAATCTTGTTTAAGAAGATTCGAGTGAAAAGTTTGTAGACGGCAGACAGCAAGCAGATTGGCTGATAGTTGCCTATATCGTGTAGGCTACCTTTCTTAAACAATAACACGGTCTTGCTGGTCATCCACTAAGTAAGGACCTTGCATTCAGACAGGTAACGTGTGAAGAGCCGTGTCAGTGTGTTTAAGAGGACTGGAGGAAGGTTCGTCAGGTGTTCTGGTCTTATCCTGTCCGGACCTGGTGCTATTCGATTTTTCACCGACGAAACGGCATGTCGGGTTTCGGAAGGAGGAATCGGTGATATGGAAGGTGAGCGCGACTATCGAAGAGATTAGAGTAGTGTTCTTGAATGATTTTCTGAATTGCTTTTGTGGACGCTGTAGCTGTTCCGTCTGGTCGTCGGAGTGCAACCTTCCTAGTCTTGTAACTGGCAACGCTTCGGTGGGCTCTGCGAATGCCTTACCCAGCCTCTGCATTTTGGGCCATTACTGCTGCTCTTCACTCCTTAAGATCTTTTTTTATCGCCTCTCTGCACTGTTTTGCAAGTTCGGACGTTGGTTCGCGATTGTCTGCAGCTCGTGCGATTGCACGCTGGCGTATTCGCTCAAGAGTTTCTCGAGAAAGATGTCTCTTGGTGAATTTCGAGCTCTCAGGTTTCACAGCGCTAACGTGAAGATGTTCAATGAGCCGATCGTATTCTTCGTCGATGTTATCGACAACGGTATCTTTCCAACAACCGACAAGCGAGTTGCATAATTTCCAGTTTATAGTGATTTTAGCACTTCGTTTCTTGAATTTAGCGGCGTTTTTCCTTTCTGCGGTGAATGGAATCGAGAACCAAGGAGATAGTGGTCTGATCCCGTGTGGAATTTTGGGACAGCAGCAAAATCCGTTAGGTAAGACCTTCGGTTTACTATGATATGGTCTATTCCGTTATGGTACTCTTCACTGGGGGATTACCACGGCCAGTGTTGAGGGTGAGGCTTTTGGAATTGCGAGTTACCATGGATTGTCTTCGTCGCCATGATAAACTCAGATAGCCGCTCACCCTTTTCGTTTCATTCTAGTCCGTGGGTCCCAATGTGACGTCCTTCATACTTTCTTCTTGGTCCAATGTTAGCGTTGAAGTCTACAATGATGACCTTGAAGAATGTATGGTCTTCTCTGTAGAAGTGCTTCAAGTCCATATAGAAGGCTTCGACTTCTTCTTCGTCATAGTTTGATGTCGGAACATAAACGACGAAGATTGTCAAACCCGGAATTGATCCACGTCATTTTAATAGTAAACGTCCGATTCGGGCTGTAAGTTGTTCGAATGAGTCAATGTTCATGGACAAGCTTGTGTTGACGAGAACGCCGGCTCCGCCGACTCCTCTACTGTCACATGTTCCGATGAACAGTTCTTCTCCTGTGTCATAGAGGGCGTTGAAAGGCTGGCGTCTTCTCGTCTCGGGCTAGCCGATGACGTCGTACTTTATCTTTCTTGCTTGCATGAGCAAGTCTTCTGTTGAGGAATCGGATGCGAATGTACGTGCATGGGAGATACAGATCACCACCTTACTTCTTCGCGATCCAGGCAGGTTGCATGGGCCTCAAGATTTTACCAGCCCCTCCGTACCCATCCTACTTAGCGTTGCGGTATTGGGTGCTTATCAGAGGAATTAGACCTGTTTATTTTACTGTGTTTAGCTTTTGATAGCCGCGTATAGCTTGGTTGGCTCTGAACGTGAGGCTGGCGATATATATGATACTTACGGATAGCTCGCCAGTCTGTGCTAGAGTGGACATAGAGCTTATTTGTTGGCGGCGGGTCCCAACCGCCTGCCATATATTTTCCTGTCACTTTTTGCCAAATTGATTCATAGAATACAATCTGCGTGAACTTGAACGCACCCACACACGCATATATTAATGAAAAAGAGGATAAAGCTCGTTGATCAATCCCTGAGGGATGCGCCATGCATTCGATTTCATTCAGTATCGTCGGAGGTGATTGAATGCATATCTGGCCTTTACAATGACTTACGATGGCCTACTGATGCATCGTGCCAGTGCGCTACTATCCTCTCAGACAAGTTTGGTACCAATTTGGCCACCCCGAGGGTTGGAAGGCTTGGTGAGCCACGGGCGCAGGGATCGATTACACATGTGTCGCAGTGGCGCCTCTAACCACTGCGGCACATGCACCACTTTATGCATGAATACGCCACGTAAATACAGGAAGTATATGCCAGATCGGAGCAGCAGAAACAGGAGTCCAACCTCTGGAACCAACTGCGTCTCAGGGAAACATATGGTCGCTTTTAACCTCAATAATAACGATTACGATTTAACGATTAACCTCATATCCGCCACTTGGGGGCGCGCCACCTAGCTTCGCGACAAACTGGCTCGAGATCTCTGATGACAGACCACCATGGATATGTATACATATATATATATATATATATATATATATATATATATAAACATGTATATATATGTACACATATGCACCTATACATATAAATAAAGGTGCGCGTAGCACAGTCTTTAGAGCCGCCCTGCAACAAGCATGGGTTCATTCCCGTGTCCCATTTGAGCATATGTATACATGTTTATGTATATGCATATGTATGTGTAATAAAAAATGAGTAAAACTGCCGGTATTTATCAATTCCTGGGGGGTGGGCCATGCATTCAAGCTCATTGAGCATCCTTGGAGGAGATTTAATGCATATCTGGGCTTTAAAATGTCTCGCGATGGCCTACCGATGTATCGAGCCACTGCTACTATCCTTCCAGACAAGTCAGGTACCAGTTTGCAGAGCCCACATCGGCATTGAACCCAGTTAAGCTGAGGGTGCAGTTGAATTCACAATGTTTACTTTTTATTTCCTGCCTTTTATTATTTTCGATAGCTAAGATTTTCGAAAGGACTAGCTGAGAAACAGGCGAAACGAAGGACCTGCATGGTGTGGTGGGGAACGCGTTACACCCCGGAAAGGTCAATAGCAAGTTCGTTTCCTACCGCAGACACCTGCAGTCCGTAATTTTGCAAATATCTTAGCAATCTTGTGGTTGTATTACACTTCATCGTTCAAATAATTTTTCTTTAAAGATATCACTGGAAAAAGCAGGTCTTGCTTCTTTAGCGGTGGAGGCAGTTAAATAGGATGATCGTCGACGTCAGGCTTTAGTAGACGAAACGTCCAGGGAGGATTGTTTATTTGCTGCAGATCGTGAAACTCGGTTGAGGTTATCAGTTTGTATACTAAACGCCAAATTAGCGTTCTTGTATAATAAGGAGCGTTAGAAGGTCGTTCGTTGTTCTTATAACTTGCTCATTTTCATCGTTGTTTTCTTATATCAACACTCGTAGTAGGTTATCAGTTGTAATCCTTGAACGTATCATATTATAAAAATATTACTATTTCGTTTATATTATATTATAATATTATATTATAAAAACTATTATATTATATATGATATATTTATATTATATTATAAAAATATTACAAGTCTGGTACCAATTAGCCGAGCCCGGAGGGATGGTAGGCTTGGTGGGCCATGGGCGCTGGGATCGATTCCACGTGTGTGTCGTAGTGGCGCTTCCAGCCACTGCACTACACGCGCCTTTATGAATAGTCGTAGGTCTCCAAAAACAGAGAGAGTGCAGTTATGCTACTCTAGTTCCACAATCTCCTTTACTTTGAATCTCCTCTTGCAGGTTTTCCGGTTAGTCTTTGACAACGTTTCTTAACTATGGGCCTTTCGCCTGGTTTGCCTCATAGCATAACTCAACTTGGGCCACATCAACGAAAGAAAACTCAGATCTTCTCCTTAGGTGGGTAGAACTTTTTTTAGCAATATCTGTCGAAAGAGTCTTTGGAATTACAATTGTGTCTAGTTTTCATTTGCGTCTCCTTAAATAAAATTTATCGTTATTGTTGGTCTTCTTTTAGACAATGTAGACTATTTCGTCTTAAATTAGTAATTCTGTTTAGTTTTTTTTAGGAGGACAAATGATCTTGTGAAACATTTTAATATATTCAACTTGTATGATGCTGTTTTTAAAAAGGCATAGGTGCGCGTAGATGAAGCTGATTATTTCAGAGGTTAATATTCAGGCGGTCGAAACACTGTGGCTGATGTCATGTCGCTGAGGGGGTATGGTTAGCAACGCAGGGGCTCGTTTTATAAAGGTTAGAAGTATTTGACTTCTTTTATACTAGGACTTTACTCATTGAAATGATGCATTTCAGGTAGTGGACCATCTTCTAGATACGTTAGCTGATGGGGAACAGTCACGAGCAATGGCTGAATTGAAGGAAAGAAATAAGGTTAGTAGTTGAGATTTAATTAAACACATTCGCGACGATGTGAATTGACTTCGATGTTAGCGAGACAAAAACACAGGTCGATGTCAAATTTACGTGAATACGTCTTACCTTATGGTGGGTCTTATTGATTCAAATAAAGGACATGCAGGATTTAGGGTTTCTTGGAAACCAGGTGCAGGATTTTTAAAGTTTTTCTTACCATACACCAAGGTCAAATCCTTGTTCTCTGGAGTTCAAAAAGGCACATTTTTTTGTTTTTTTTTTGTTGTGGCGCGTATTTCACAACTGCCGCCATTCATGTTGGTGAACGTCTCAACCCCATCGGTTGTGGAGACTCAACTAGCAGGAACTATTCCACGGCAGCTGACCACCCAGGTATGTATATTTTGCAAGCGATTACTCACATTTTAGCGCAGTATGGAGATGGACGACTCGGTTGGTCTTTTCTCCATGTAGGGTTTACTTTTTCTTCGACGGTGGCATTATTGTCTGATTTGAGGCAATGTTGTTAACAGTGCTTACGTAAACCAGATGTTCAGACAACTAACATTCGCGTGTAAAAGTTGTTGTGATTTTTAGAGTTTCGTATTGAATCATGTGCACTCACAGGTAATTGGACATGGATATCTTCAGAGAATTCTTTGTAACGTGGTATGCAAAGTTTTAAATTAACCATAGTTAAAAAGGATAAAGCTTCCGGGGTTGACCAATCTCTGAAGGATGCGCCATGCATTCGACTTTATTGAACATCGCTAAAGGTGACTGAGTGCATATCTGGCCTTTCCAATGACTAGCGTTGGCCTACCAATGTATCGTGCAAGCACTGCTATCCTCCCAGACAAGTCTGGTACCAATCTGCGGACAGAGGAAGACTCGGTGGGCCACGGGCGCGTAGATCAATTGCTGGTGTGTGTTGCAGGGCACCTCCCAAAACTGCGCTGCAGGCGTCCATGTTGTTCATAGTACGCCTAATTAATTTTCTTGGTTTATCACTCTTTGTTTCTGAACTACGTGATTAACTGCTCGATAGTTTCTAGAACAAACCTCGTTTTGAGTGAGCACGTTAGGTTGTGCAATGATTTTGTAGCTGCTACTGTAGTTTTACCGTAGCGTGTAATGTTGTGTGATTTTTGCCATGCTGCTCGTGCTGCTGTGTCGATATAAGTTATGGTCTCTGATATAAACAGTCAAATAAGTGTGTGGACAAATTCTAGGTTTGAAATGTGAGCAGGTTAGGGTCTGTTCTTTACCGCACTCTAGGTTTATTTTAACCCATTCCGCACCTGCGTCGTTTTTTACGGGTGGCCCAGAAGAATACAAGCACTTGCTGTTGGGTGTGGGTTTGTGGTTTTTTGAAAATGAAAATTCTTTCCTCAATAGCTAGAGGGCTTGGAAAGATTTAAACCTGACAGTATTGGAGAAGAGGCATTGTACTATCGTTTTACGAGTAGGATCGATAGGTATGCTGTTACTTTCTCACTGCAGGAAGACCCGATTGTCAGAGTTCTTCACGAGAAGCCTAGAAGAAAGATAGGATGCTCAACGAGTCGCTAGAGCAAACAGAACCCACTGGGCTATTCTTGCATGCTGCAGGGAGAAATGGAAGATTTACTGGCACCCGCTCGAGTTACTGGACGATAAAGTCACTTGAGGTGATACAGGTGATAATGAAAGAAAGCGTAGGTTAATTATTTTGACAATACTACAGTTTTGTCATTCTCCTAATGGTTTACTGGCTTACCGTGGCTAGTAGATGTTCCTGGGTGTCGGACTGCGATGTACAGCGGGGGATTCATCCCCCAGCAGGTTTTTCCAAGCTGAGAAGGTGTCCGGCGTTTCCATCAGGAAGCCTGGCTTGGAGTAAGCCAATATCAGGATCCACCACCGTCCTGGTATCAAACTAGCCGCATGGTGGCAAACCTTTCTGTGGTCCACAAGGGCGGCGACTGCCTGTAGTGGTAACGACCTGGGTCGAACCTTGGCCAGGCTCACCTCGGGACTCCAGGGAAACACCATGGCTAAACCAGCAAAACTCCGAAGAACGGAGGTTGTGCTTAGACCAGCACGACCACTGGAAATGGGCCGTCCAATTATTCAAGTAAGTATAGGTTTGTTATAGCGTTCGCTTAGATCTGTCAGTTTTTAGTAATCTGAAGTTTTCGTTCTGTCTGTCTGCGTATTGCCTTTTGTTTGGATCATAATTTCCAAGCTGTGTATCGTCGTGTCTCGCGCACTATGTAGCATACTGACAAAATGGTGTTGGCATTGTTTCTTACGAGGATTTCTCTACGATCGGTTGTTAGTGAGCTCTCCTACGATGTGCAATGGGATATACTACTTGGTTGTAGCGAATTGTTATCGTCAAAGACTTTTCATCAGTCCTCTCCCACCGCGTTACCACTTATCACTTCGCAGCAGATGGGTGCGCTTAGCATGGCTAAGAAATCGCCAGGATTTGAAAATGTGTGTTTGACCACGTATTCACAGTTGATATCATTAACCTGCATCTAATTATCTATTCTATTTGACAGATTACTGACATTATGTGTAGATAGTCTTCGCAAGTTAGGAAGTGTGTGGCACAAGACAATTCCGAAGCTGCGGTGCCAATTTTGTCGGAGGACCCCGAGCAGAAAGTAGGTTTGCTTGCAGTGCTTTTTCAAATTATAGTAATTTATAACTGTATTGTTTGTATGTGTCAAAAATAATCCAAGTGCTAAAAAAGTCGGGATGAATTTTTATGAAAATGGTTTAGATGATTTTTTATATAAGATCTGCCCAGTAATATTAGTTTTGACAAAGTGCCGACTCATTTAGAGAAGTTAAGCGGCATAGGATTTGACATTCAAAAGCCAATATATATTATGTCATTTTAAGCTATCATAGAAACTAAAATCAGGGGCAATCTGCCGAGCATTTACAATGCTTGCCGTAGTCACAGATAGGTTCTATTTTTTCTACCAGAATAGATATACAGCTTACTTTGGATGGTCACAATCCGCTTATCACTTGCTCTTCATTTGACTTCTCTTGGTGAAACTGATGTGCAAGATACAACGTTGCTATGTGCAAACGTATCCACACGCCTAGATGTGTATATACTTGCGTTCATATTGACGGTATAAGTCATTATGGCGCTGAAGGAAAAGCGAGCACACCGCTTGAACTCACCTACTTTGCAGGACAATTACATTGCCTGTGTTTACTACACGTTTAGCCCATTATTCGTCACTTGGTACGCTGGTGTGGCTTAACGACTGACCGGTTCGAGACCTCCCTATGAGGAAGATCCACAGACAATATTAATAAATTTAAGACTGATTTGCTAAATTCTAAGAATATATTCTTCCTGTTTTTTGTATCTAATTTTTCCGCCTAGATAGAAATCCGGTTTACAATTTTTACAGCCTATTAGGGTGGAAATGAATTAATTATGGTCCGTTGCTAGCGGTCCGACCGACTATTGGCTAGTTCATATCGTCTAGTGTCCGCTGTGTTTGGAGAAGGTTTTATGCAAAAGTGAAACTCATACATCGTTATAAGATCATCGATAATGAAGTGGAGTTTTTTCTCTTTTCTCTAGACAATTCTCTAGACAATAATCGCGATGTTATTGAAATTTTTCATTACTTTGTTTTTTCCTGGGAAAATCTTATCAAAACAATGCCTTAGGTGTACCCGTCAGATCCAGTTTTTTTACGCTGGACAATGAGTTGTGATGCATTGAGTAAGATTGTGCTTCGGTAGCTATTGGTTCTTCAGAAGGATTCACTCAGGCGGGTACGACGAGTTCTTCATTCGCTAAAGTGTCTGAATTCTAGCGAAAATTTGTAGTTATATCATTGTTTGGTGCAATTTTCTGGCTTTTTCAAAAGCATTACTTGATATCAGTTCACAGCGTGCGGGGAAAACTAGTCATAATCACTACAAAGTGGAACCACATTGCTCGTTAAACAAATAAATTAACGTAAGCACAGATAAACAAATAGATAAATTACAACGCACAATAACGTTTGATGTGCGAAAGAACGTTTTCAAAGTCTGGGGAATCATTATCCTAAATCGGACAGGTGGTTAAAGGGAGCGTTCAGTGATAACATATTCCATGCAGTACAAGATGGAGTGGCCGTAGGCATAATCCTACTCTCCAGGTTCATGTTTCCATTCCTTTGAAGTCAACAATTTAGTACCAGACCTGCTGGGTGGATAGTAGCACCACATCGATACATCGGTAGGCCACCATCACATATTGTATAGTTCAGATACGTATTCAATCTCCTCTGCGATGATATGCGTGGAGTCATATGCAAGGGTCATCCTTTACTGAATAATCAACATCGGAAGCTTTACGCTTACCTCTTTAATCTCATGATTTCTTTCTATGCAAACGTCGCACGAATTTTTCTAGAGTACCAAGTGCTATCTTGTTGTAGCACATGGTAAATCCCCGGATGGCAGATAAACGTAAGATAACAGTGGTCGCTGATAGTGGATAAGCTCGATAACTCTAATCCAGCCTAATCATCTTAATGGTTCGCTTGCATTATATCTAGTCATGCGCGTGTTAGTGAATGTCCTTCTGTGTCATGTGGACCTAACTCGCCGACTAGCATACGACCTTGGAATCAGCTTTTAAAAAATATGACAGCAAGCTCTACTCCTTCTCCAAGACGAGTAGACAACTTATTTGAGAAAACACTTGCAATATGGAGCATCAGTCGAATAGGTAACTTTGCAGTACAAATTGAAAGGACCAAATGCAACTCGTTAGATTGATTGCGTCGATAAAACAGGAGAAGGATACCTTATATCAAATGCAGTTTTTAATACTGCTGAATTGCTTTGTGTTGGCCTACGACAGTAATAAAATTTCCCAAGTTGGCTTCATACTGAATGTCTTTTTGGTTTTGTTTTTCCACATGGTACAGGTTAATATCTATCCGACGTTGTGGCCTCTATATGGGTCATTCGGCGTGAAAATAATGGCCGTTACCAAGATCAAGTCGAAATCTGTCAATTCCTAATGAATTTTGTCAATTATAGTCAGAAGATCTGATAATCTTTGCCTACGAAATTAAAGCTCCTGTTTTTCTAGGATAAAATTCCGGTATTTCCTGAACTCCATAACATATGTACCTTCCACTTTTTTGCGTCAAAGGTTATATTTCGAAAAAAAAAACAGTTGAACAGGCGAGATCTCGTCGAGAATGGAGAACTATTATTTCCCAGTTCAAAGTTCATGCTTTCATGTGATGAAGAGATGTGTGTGTGTTTGTGTGTGTGCATGTGTGTGTGTGTGCGTGTGTGTGTGTGTATGTGTGTGTGTTGTGTGTGTGTGTGGTGTGCGTATGGGTGTGCATGAGTGTGTACAAATACATGTTCTATTGTGAGACAATTTCTCATTGTGAGGATGTATAGCAGCAGTGCTACAGATGTAAATACATGTATGTATGGGTGCATGGGCGCATGTGGCGTAGTGGTCGGAGGCGCCCTGCAACACAAACGTGGGATCGATCCCCGTCCCCATGGCCCACCAAGCTTTCTAACCCTTTGAGGTCGGCAGATTGGTATCAGATTTGTCAGGGAGGATAGCAGCACTGGCTCGATACATCGGCTTAGATAGCTCTATATCGGTATAGCTGTCTCTCTCTGTCTCTCTCTCTCTCTCTCTCTCTATATATATATATATATATATATATATATATATATATATAGATTATGTAAACTACTTGTAAATCCTACATCCTTTCATATTCAGTACTAGTAGACATTATGATATAGGAAGCCAGTCGCCTGAAAGATTCAAACAACTGGAAAATGTGTTAAGTCTTTAAGATATATGGAAACTGACCATCCTCTTCTCCTATTTTGGACTGATGGCCTATTGGACTGTTAAAAAAGCAGAAAAAAGGTTTACTACATCTTAAATTTATAGAGAATTAAGCATTAGAAAGAATAATAATAAAACGGACGAAGCTCCTGGAAAGTTATTAAAGTGATAGAAAAACAGGAGCTCCCTCACCGGACTCTTCATTATAGTCATCCTGAACCAGGGAGAACGATTCGTTCCTAGCATTTCCGAAAGCGCCTGCATTCACTGCGTCAAATTGAAACGAATATTCATCGGCAGCGGACGAGTAGTTCAGAAAGCTACTGCTTAGGCACTCTTCATTTATGATTGAATGTGCCTCACTGTATTGATCGTTGAACTGGTATTCGTTAAACATATTTCTCTCTACTAGTTCCTGCTGTTTGGGATAGAAGAAACTTCTGTACGGCTGCTTCTGATGGTCTTCCGTTGTGTGTTCGGTTAAAGCAAACTCCATGTTTACCGGTTCATGTTCCATCACATTCGCGGCTGGATTCGGAGCTGCAGACAGCACATGGTTATGGAATGGACGAGTTTCTAAGAAAGAGCTGAGAGAACGCCTTGTGAAACTAAGTTGATAGTTAACTTCTGGTGGACTTGTTTTTTGTTCTATATTGATGGCGCTGAACGGAGTCCGTTCAGTGGTGTAGCTCAACACCGTTGGATCCATTGGGTTTTGAGTGGTGCGGTGAGCGTTAGACGGAATGGACATTAGTTCGAATTCTGCACAAGAATCGTTCGATGGTACGAAAAAACCCTGCACTGAAGTTGATTGATTATGATCAGATGGCTGAGAAGTGTTGTGTTGATGGATGAAGGAATTTGAAGACGTCTTCTTGTATTGTACAAGGTTCATCGGATTGGACTCGGTTTCCTCCTCACGCAAGTTACAACGTGAGTGGCGATATCGTCGAGGGATTGTGTCACAACGCATTGAGGCCGGACGCTTTCGACCGTTCTTTCGGAAGAATAAATTACAGGCGCTGAAATTTTAAGAGCTGGTTATGAGACAGGTGAAAAATGAGAAATAACCATGTTAGAATGATTTACACAGTAAATATATTGCAGAAGTATTTTTTTCACTTGACAAGTGCAGTTTAAAGCAGTGAATTCACGGCTGTCAACTTCACGCATTCTTTTTGGGACCGATTCTTACCGAGTCTCAATCAATAATGTGCGAAAACGAAAGACTTTTATCAATCGAAAAGCTGCTTTTGAAATAAAAGTGGTCCAGTAGTATTTAACTTGTAATAATATGCTAAATTGAATATTTGTCGTCAATTCTGTACTTACTTGCATTCGCTTTCCCCATCTTTATTTCGCCTCCATGCGCTTGTGGTTTTAGTTCCGCAGTTCGCACATTCAATGTTTTTGTTCATGACGGCCTAAAAATGAGGCCATCCAATTTTTCCATTGACAGACTTGTAACTATGAACTTATGTTTGTTGCAAGTGACCGTTATTCAATCAGTTCGTTTGAGTTACGTGCAGATAAAGAATATCCACTAGTTGTAAGCCAATGATGGTTAGAGAGGAATCGTAAACTTCCACTTAATTGACTAACAAGTCGATTGTTTTAGCAAACGTCGAGTTTAGGTTTACGATGCTAAAGGTGGTGACAATGCTATTACATATACTCATTTCCGAACAGCACTTTGTTGCACTTGAGCTAAAACTGCACAAGTAGGATCGGATTGCCTGCTAGTAAAAGTGCTAGGCTTCATGCCAAACAATGTTCAACTACACTGAAACACTTCGACTCACTCTCGGACGTGGAGGAATGGGCAGAACAGCTGGTGGAGGCAAGGGAGTGGTTGGTGCCGTCATCATGGTTGGACAGTTTGGAGCGTATAGATTAGTTGCGGAGTAGCTGAAGAACAAAAATGCTCCACTCCAAATTTATTAGTCATAAAAAATCGAAGTGGCCTTCCAAATTTGCGATATCTAATACTAAGCCAAAGTTATAGTTTGCATGCTTTATTTTACAGCAACAGGGCAATACTTATTCCGATTAGTTCGAAAATCACTTGTAGTAAAATTTAGACTTTGCCCTGAATGTTGTTTCATAGGTGAATTTGTACTTTAAGAGGAATTTTGACTAGAAATTGCGACTTCAACAAAGTTTTTTTGAGGAAAACTTACTTCGATGAGTGTTGTTTTGATCCGCCAAAGCTTTGAAACTGTTCATTATTGGAAAGAACTGAAACAATAACTCTAAGGAAGAATCTAAGTGTTTCTCGCCTAGCTCACACTACGATGTGAAAAGTGAATGTATGGTAGCAAAGAGAGTAAATAACTACGTAGTGACTACAAAAAACTCAACCACAATGATGCTGAAATATTTGCAAAACTGCAGGCCGCAGGTGTCCACGGCGGGGAACGGGCGCTCCATTGCGCCGTTGGGGGTTAACGCGTTCACCACTACACCATGCGGGTCTTTCCTATTGCTGTTCTTCAGCTAATTCTATCAATTAGTACCATGAGCAACCACCCATCAACGGGATGTAACGGGGAACGCGTTAGGCCCGGAAAGGATAATGGCGCGTTCGTTCCTCACCGCGGACATCTGCGGTCCGAAGTTTTGCAAATATCTCAGCATCATTGTGGTTGAATCACACATGATAACCTGCCTTGAAAAATTGTAATACCCAGTGAATAAGAAGTTAACGCTACAAAAAAACTGTTACTCCTCAGACTGTTGACTAATAGTATGTAGGGGAACGAGGTTGGTAACGCTGTTTGCAATTCTATCAATTTTTTTTCATTAGGGCAAGAATATCTACTACTAAAAAATGTTTTATTTTTGCACAGTATTGTGCTAAAATTCGATTTCCGAGTTTGCGAAAATGTCTACTATCAGGTGCTGATAAGGAATTTTGCTCAAAATGATTTTCAGATATGGTTAACTGCAATCGCTGCGCAGTCACAGTTCATGCAAACTCTCTTACTTAAAATGGCTCATCAAAAAAGGAACGGAAATCTACTGTAAGTATCGTAGTCTCATTTCATCTGTCCGCATTATGATAGTGGAGGCTTGGTTAAAATAAATAAAGGATACAGCTCCCGGCGTTGATCAATCTCTAAGGGATGCGCCATGCATTCGACTTCATTAAGCATCGTTTGGAGGTGATTGGATGCATATCTCGCCTTTAAAATGACTCGCGGTGTCCAGCCTATGTATCGAGCCAGTGGTGCTATCCTGCCAGACAAGTCTAGAACCAATTTGCCGACCCAGGAGAGATGGAAGGCTTGGTGGGCCAAGGGCGCAAGGACCGATCCCACATGTGCGTTGCAGGGCACCTCCGACCACTGCGCCACGGAGGATTGGTTAGGGTAATAAATTATGGCTTGCTTATAGCTCGGAGACAACGGCGACTAAATCCGAATCTTTGTTGATGAAGGTGGAGAGCAGCGATAGAAGAGCCATCTTTGAAAGAATTAAAGCTTTCGATTTAGCGTCATTGGCTTCCTGTTTCATACGCTGCTCTACTCGCGCCTTTGTTACTCATGCCAACGTATTCATTCATGTTCTCATACATTAACGTCACTCTCATAGCTATAGTGGCAACACACTCGCTCTGTATGGGCATCTACATATGTGTGTTTTTCCATGGCAATAATCTCTATTTCTATCAGTTCCTCGTTGTCGAATCAGTCTCATTCTAACGCTTCCGTGTATTTCACACGCAGAATTTCTCCCTGAGGGAACATATCAGCCAGCATATACTCTGCTGCATTCCATGTAACGGCTAAACTCGATCGGTGGTTATCATCATCCAGTCCTTTACTGAGAAAGTTAATGCTCCTTGTGGTAAAACAGGATGAAACATTGCAGCAGAGCTCATGCAATTACCGTCTCTTCCGTTAGGACAGATTACACAATTTTATGAGCTGCACAAGCGATCATAGAGACGGTTGTGAGTTAATAGACAGCATAGGGTATTAGGTAAGAGGTCAGTAATCGCCACATAGCTTTCAGGACCACTTTTTCTTAGGCATCTCTTAATGGCGTAACTCATCTCGCTTGATATGAAGAGTAGCTTGAAGGAAATCTTGCTTATGTTTGAAACACTGTTGAGGGAATAACGCTCCCTTTTGGTCTAACCTGAGTGGTTTCTGCTTCGTAGCCATTAGAAGTGGCAAGTTTTTGTACCAAGTTTAGCGATCTCCTTCATCCTTCTTCTTCTGTGGACGCAGCTTTAGCTATTCGGTACATGTTTTTGATGAGTGTTTTTTTCATGTCTACCCTTTATATTGAGCAGTATAAATTACACCATTAAAAGATGCCTTAGAAAAAGTGGTTTTGAAAGTTACGTAGTGGTTATTGACTTCCCACACCTGCGCCGTCAGTTAGTTCGCAACAGCGACAGTCCAGAACAGTATGTGAAAAGTATTGTTTAGCATTCCCATTTTTGGTGGTTGACAAAGCTCTAAACCGTGTTTTTCAATATGAGACAAACCAGAGGGTTCAGTAGATGACCCCATGAAAGCGATCACTAGGCTTCGAACTACTGAACACTCTTCGGTTGAAATGATTGTGAGACAGACACGTGTTAAACTGTGAAGAGACGACACGACGAGCACAGGCAGCTGATCTTTAAAATACATGAACCACCTCACTACATCGCATTTAGGGAAAAAGTTGTGATTTTTGCCTGAAAACATGGATAATGATAAGAATCGCTCAAGTCGATAGTAGTTTGATTGATATGAAAGCTTCGTCTCAACGGGAGTAGTGGTTATTTCGGTTTAACTGGCGTAACACTTAAAAAATCGGACTACCTGATGTATATGGAGTTGAGTGACTGCCATTGAGAATATCGACACTTTCACGCAATCCGTATTCAATGGAGCCACCTAAAAAGAGTTTCTTTAACGACAGATTGTAATGAGTGCTTGTATGGCTTTGATAACAGTGGCATATTCCAATCGGACAGAGACAGCGCTAGATCGGATATCACCAGCTTTCGTCTCTTGGCTACAATTTTATAAAAGCTACCAAAGAAGGGACCGGACTGCTCTATAACGCAGATCGATAGGCATAGTTTACGTTGAAACTTGTTGACATTTCTAACAATACCAACAACAACAGTCGGAGTTTTACGGGTTTCGATCACTATTTGTACAATTATTCTGCTGTTACAAATAAACGCCTTGCAAGAAAATTTGCTGTGGAGCAAAGAAAACAGCAAAGGAATTAAAGCACTAGGTACCTGGAAGTAATGGGTTCATGTCCACAACGGGACCTCCGGAATGGTTTCGGTGAAAGGTGATAATGAGACGTATGAAGGAAACAGATTTAATGAAAGAAGGTGGATGAAACAAGGAAACTCATGATAAACGAAGGAAACTCGACTTGACCGACATGTTACTTCATGTTCAGCGGTGTAATTACTAGAAAACAGCGATTCACATGTTACTTCGGGTGCTCTGACATCACGTTTTGCCCATCACATGACGTCTTCGAAACTTCGAAACTAAAAAAAAAATAACTTTCCTTATTTTATGGAGGTTTTCTGATTGCTCTACGACTGATTCGAAAAAGCTAATAAATAGTCAGTGGTTTTAAAGTTTTGGTGGCAGCTATTTCCAATTGTTCCCTGTAACGGGCGATAGTAGAGGATTGGGCTGCATGGGTATTTCAACACTTTTCGAGCATGAAAATCGATTCATTTGAACAAGTAGTAACATCAATCGGTCGTTTACGGTTAAGGAGATGTGGATCAATACCGGCTTTGACAATCCTCATGGTTTACGCGCCGACATCAAGCTATGACGAAGAAGAAGTCGAAACGTTTTATATCGACTTGGAGAAGTTTTACGGAGAAGACCATACATTCTTCAAGGTCATTCGTTATTGGAGATTTCAACGCTATGACTGGGACCAAGGAAAACGTGTGAAGAGCGTCACATTGGGACCCATGGATTAAAATGGAACGAGCAGAGTGAGCGGCTCTCTGAGTTTATCATGGCGACCAAGACCATCCATGGTAACTAGCAATTTCACAAGCTCCACTCTCAACGATGGAAGTTGGAGACTCGCAAAGGTGAGCATCATAACGAAATAAACCACACTATAAGAAGTCAAGGTTTTGTTTAATCCAGTTTGCTGTTGTCCCAAAATTCCAAGCCGGATCAGACCATTAACTCCTTCATGCAGAATTGAATTTCTCACAGATAAGGAAAAAAAAAGCCGCTAAATTGAAAAACGATGGTCTAAAAGTACCATACCAGGAATACTAGCGCTATGAAAGCAGAAAATTCCAAAATCTGCAAGCGATGTCTGACTTCAGGAACACTTCAGCTGATACACCAGCGCGGATTCGCATAGCTACAGGCAAGATCCAACTCACGCCCGAACTTGCAAAACAATGTAGGCAGGTAGTAAGAAAAGATCTTAAAGACAGAACAGCAGCATGCTTAGTTGACGATGCAGAGGTTAGAAAAAGCATTCACAAAGCTTAGCAAAACTTCGCCAATTGCAGAACCAAGTTTGTTGCACTCCAACGCTCAAGCAGAGCACTACAGGTTCCAGAACGGCGATGGAGAAAATCATTCGCCGTTACTGCTCAGAGCTCTCCAATATTTGCGACCTACTGCCCTAAAAAAATAAAGAATAATTGACAAATTTTTCCACCGGTTCTCCTTTCCGAAACCCAACGTGCTCTTTCGCTGGTTAAGAGTAGGGCAATATCTCCTTCGGACAGTATAAGGTCTCAACATTTCAAGAGCCTTCAGAAAGACTTCATAAACACACTGTCCCGGCTCTCTACGACACCTGTCAGAGTGCAAAGTTCCTTTTCAATGGAAGGTCAGAAAACTGTATTACTGCTCGAAATGCGTCACCTCCAAGATATTCGCAGCTATCGTTCAGTCTGCTTGCTGTCTGTTGTCTACAAACGTATCACTCGAGTCAGTATTTGTGGAAGAGTGGACGAGAGACAGTGACAGACAGCATGGTTTCGAAAAGGATTCAGAACAATAGATCATTTCCACATACTAACAGCATTCACTGAAGCATTTTTGCACATTGAACGTTGCCGTGCTTAAATTTTGTTTCTTGTGATTCTAACTGGTATTCGTTTCCATGGATTGCGTGTAGGGCAGTGGTTTGAAGCCCCATGCAATACACATGGGATCATTCACCGCGCCAGGCTCACCAAGCCTTCCATTCTCCGGAGTCGTCAAATTGGTACCAGACTTGTCTGGGAGGATAGCAGTATTGGCTCGGTGCATCGGTAGGCCACCGTGAGTCAATGTAAAGGCCAGATATGCATTCAATCACTTCCAGCGATGTTCAATAAAGTAAATAATAAAGCACGGCGCATCCCCCATGAACTGGTCAACGCCGAAAGCTTCAGAGCAATAATTTGTAAAATAAATTCCTACGTTTTGGTGTGTTTTTCACAAGAAAGAAGTGCCCACTCATTGTCTCAGCAAAATTGTAGGTATAAACATATAGACAAATCAGAAGAGCTGTAGACAATTTCCTCACTGCTATGGATGAAGTGGTTCGGAGTTCCTGCGATGCTGGTTCTACAACTAGCGGTTTTCAAAGCGTTTGCGTTGTTGACATCATTGATCTTTTTTTGCACCTATTTCATCTTCAGTGTTTTGATTTCACTTTGATCTCTCTAAGTAGTGTATTACAAGGAGTGTTTGTGCTCGGCTCGGTGTTACAAGGAGTGTTTGTTGGTCTTGGGAGCGACAGTGGATCCTCATTGAGGTAGTGTCTGCAAGTATTTGTGTGCGCTTTTATATATGCATATACATATATACATGTGTATATACATATATACGTGTGTATATATATATATATCGAATTTGTCATTGTCTACATTTAGGCACTGCGCCCATCAGTTTGGTTATTATTGCTGTCACTGATATCTTAGCAGGTCGACTAGCCCATGCCCACTAGCTCGGAGGGCGAGCATCATTTTTCATTAACTTCTTTTTTATGCTTCATATGTAGTCTCTTCCTCAAAAAGGCCCGCTAATACCTAGCCGGTATTGAAAGATGGTTTTTCAAAATTTGCTGAAACGGTTCTTCTAGTAGTAGTTCAAATTCTGTTCTGTAGTTCTGTCTTCCAAAATTGGAAAGCTACGAGTGCTGTAATACTTGCCCAAAACATTCAGCGTTGAACGAAAGTTTCAAGATGTGTTCACCGCTGTGTATTGACGACAACTATCGGAAGTCCATGGTGCTCCTGATATTTAACATTGCATTGAAATCGAGTCTGGTCGTTGCTGTTTTGATGGGTGACATTTTTTAAGCGAACCGTAACATTAACGAACTTGTACGAGTCCATTATTAATTCCAATAGAAAAAATAAAGACATAAAAACAGGCACTAAAAATAAAGCTACAAATTGTGCCTTGACAGCCCACTGACAAGGGTGCTCTCGGTGCTCGAGCCAAGATTTACGCACTCCAACGCTCAAACAAAACAGTTACGCGATCCGGAAAGCAATGCAAAAAAACCATTCGCGATTACTGCTCGCATTTCTTCAATAGCCGTGACCTCAATCCCTCATAAAAGTGAAGGAGAATTGACATGTTGTGCCTCCCGTTTTTTCTTCAGAAACCCGACATGCTACTTTGTAGCTAAAAAATAGATCAGTGCCTGACCCAAGCAGGATGAGACCTGAACACCTGACGAGCTTTTCGTCAGTCCTCATCAAAACACTGGCTCGGATCTTTACAAGTCACCTGTCAGAATAAAAGACTCATATTTACAAGACGACTGATAATACTACGTTCTTATTCAACAATACTGACCGCCACGATATCGGCAACTACTGCCCAGTCTGCTTGGTGTCTATCCTTCATAAAGTCTTAACTCGATTGATCCTAAATTAGATTAAGAAAAACAACGACGAAGGACAGCAGTGTGAGCAAGCAGAGTTTCGAGAATATTCCATTACGATGGGCTACATCCATGCGATAAAAAGACGACTTATCGACGTACTGGTGGAGTAAAAGAGACCGCCCTGTCTCGTTTTCAACGACCTAAGGAAAACTATATCTTATGTTCTTACGAGCTGCTCTTCTTTTAGCTGACGCGAGATTGGTATAATTCTTATTGTTGCTGCTGTCTTTATCCAACAACAGGTGAACGTTTCGGCGCCTTCGTCTTCCCAACAGTCATGGAAGCACTAGACGACCAAGGCGTCTCGAAGTATGAAAAGTTTCGTCGTGAGTTACATAGAAATTTCAAGGCCAAAATATCACCATTCTATAATGATAGTAACGCCGCCACCAAAAGAGTGCTTAAGAGAAGCAGCACCATATCGCATAATTTTTTTTAAGCCATCGTCGAGAACGTCACGCGGACGCGGACCTACAGTCTCATCATTCTTCTCTTGATCCAATCACCGCCTTCCTAGTGCGAATATTCGTTTTAGTTGCAGGTTGGAAAAATTCTTGTCTACCAGAAAAAGCAAGTCAAGCCGTATATGACGAAAACCTTCTGGCGCTCCATGTATCAATGGTTAGTTCACGAAGAGCCGACCGCGTTGCTTAACAGCAGACTTAAAAGTTTTCTCGAATACGCTTCATGAGCGTCTCTGTAGGTGTCATAAAGATAAAAGGATAAAGCTTTCGGCTTCATTAAGTATCGTTGGAGGTGAATGGATGCATATCTGGCCTTTATGTTTACTCGCGGTGGCCTGCGGATGCATCGAGCCAGTGTTACTATCCTCCCAGACGAGTCTGGTACCAATTTACCGACCCAGGAAAGATGGAAGGCTTGGTGGGCCATGGGCGATTCACTTGGTTCAAAAAAATTTGCAAGATTGATATAAGTGATTTAACTGAGGGAGTAAAGCTTATTCTCTGCTATAAACAACCAGAAACTCTCCAGTAGTTTGGTGCGTTGCGTTCATGCTGATTCTATGCTTCAAACCAACTACAGCTGCACCAACGGCCTGCTCAACACATGAAGGGTATTCGGGAAAACTTTTAAGTCTGCTGTTAAGCAAGACAGTCCGTTCTTCGTGAACTAACCATTGGTACATGGAGCGTCAGAAGGTTTTAGTCATATACGGCTTGACTTGCTTTTTCAAGTAGACAAGAATTTTTCCAACCTGCAACTAAAACGAATATTCGCACTAGGAAGGCGGTGATTGGATCAAGAGAAGAATGATGAGACTGTAGGCTCTGAAACACATCCAATTTGCACTCATAGGCCGCATCAGTAGATTACTAGGAATTGATGACAGTAATATAGTATAACGCGTCGGTTAAAAGCGGAGAGGGACCAAGAGCGATAAAACGATCTCGGGCGAATATATGAGATGGGTTACGGAAGGGTGAAAGACATCGCCTATCCAGGGACATTCGACACGAGTGGCGGCGCCATGGATGGCAATAATACCGCGATCTTGTTGGCATATATCAGTCCCTGAACAACACCTTTTCTGGACAGAATAAGATCCGAACACCTGAGGAAAGTTCCGCTAGTTCTCATCAAAACACTGGCTCGACTCTTCACCGGTTACCCCTATGGTGCAAGGCTCTTATGAAATGGAAAACTAGAAAGAATAGGCCATGGTTAAGGAATAGTAACATCCACCATATTTCCAGCTAACCCAAAACATGCTTTGTACTCTGTCGTCTATAAAATTTTCACTCCAGCAATCCTAAACAGGATTGACAGTTCAATGGGCTACTGATAGTAATGTGAAAAAGCAGGTTCTCGAGGATTTAGTACGATGGACCACATACAGCCGATAACAAGTTTAACGGAAGTACTAGGACAAGAAAAGAGACAGCTCTTTCTTATTTTCATCGATTTAGAGAAAGCTTTTAACTCAGTTGAGACAGAAGGAGTCATTGAAGTCTTGGACAGAATAATCAAGGCATTCGTACTCAGCATATAGAGATTCTTCGCAAACTAAATAGAAATTTAATAGTCAAAATATCAACGTTCTGTAACGATGTTAACATCGACGTCAAAAGAGGTGTTGGGCAAGGCGCCATTATCTCGCCAGAACTGTTCACCACCATCCTCGAGAACGTTATGCGAACATTGGAGTGGGACAACATGGGAGTAAAAATCGATGGCTAGTAAATACACCATTTTCACATTATTGATGACGTAGTTATTACAACATGACCAGGCGTAACAAATGGTTGCCGACTTTGATAAATCCTGTGGAAAGACTTCCCTTCCACTAAATCTCACAGAAACAATGTTCATGAGGAAAGGATTGGTTATATGTGTCCCATTGACACTTAATGGAATGAATATCTCTGAATGCTCTAGATCCGTCTATTTGGGTCGGAAAATTAACTTGATGAACAACTTAGCTATAGAGTTGGGCGGGAGTAAGCGAAAAGCTCGCAAATCTGTTCGCCGCGTAAGTAGAATGTAAGTGCACTCAGCGTTATTTAACACGCGTTCGATAGGACGATGCTAGGAGCATCTCATGTCACAGAAATGAGAGAAGGGATCCGAAGCTTCGAACTGCTTCAACAATCAAAGTCCAAAGACGCCATGCCAAAAAATCAACAATCAGAGGAGCTGAACACATGATGTACATGAACGACAACAAAATAGGCAGAGGATATCAAATATGCAGCAGGGAGACTACCGCACCGAATAATCTGAGTTCTCGAGTTGCTCGTAGAGCACGAAAAGAAAATAAAAATGCACGGCTTGTCGATTGCGCAACTAATGACCCTCTTAAAACAGTGTCTTAGTTGTTGAATCTTTCGGTGGTCTGGAAAATATTTTGCACAAATTAGAGGGTTGGCGATGGGGCAGCGTTTAGCACCAAGCCTTGCCATCGCTATGTAACGATTATTGACATCCCACCCAATACCCTATGCCGCCAGTTAGTTCGAAACCGTCTCTATGATCGTTTGTGCAGGTCAGAAAACTGCATGATCTGTCCTAACGGGAGAGACGGGGATTGCATGAGTTTAGGTACAATATACTTTTTCCCATGTAATGCATGCGGCGAGGATTATTTCGGGGAAACGGGTAGACCACTTTGTGTCCGCATAAAAGAACATCTAGATGGAAAAGCTAAAATCCGTTTAAACACCCCTCTAGGTACGCATAGGGCACAAAAGCACAACGGCGATGATTTTGAAGTGAATATTCGGATCCTGGCGCAGGAATCAAAAACATCAACGCGCAAAACTCTTGAGGCGTTTTGGATAAATTTCAAAAATCCAAAGATGAACCGGAAGGACGAATGCCTCACTATCACGCATGACCTGGTGCCCTATTTCAAAATGATATTTTGACCCCGGGCGTGTCTTGCTCGCGACTCCACGTGAACTACTTGTGGGCCAGTCCCGCACGTAACATCACGGTGAGTGGCCTTTCTGTTCAATATAGCGTCTATTTGAAAGTTTGATCTTCATTAACACTTTAACCTTCTTTTCCACCGAATAATAAAAAGTATTCTAACATAAAATACGTCCAGGCTCCGAGGAAGGCGAAGTCGCCGAAACGTCATCCATCGATCAATAACATCAAAAACAACGAAGACCTGTACCAACCTCGCGTCAGCTTGAGAAGATCAGTTTATAAGATCACATAAATAAATAATCTGAGTTCATCACGAAAACGTTAGAAGGATGACATGGTGCTCAGCGAGTCCCTAGAGCGAACAGATTCCACCGAGATACTCTTGCAAGCGACAGGGAGAAGTGGAAGAATTCCTGGCGCGCGCTCGCGTCACCCAACCACTAACTGGACGATAGATAATAGACGAGGGTGGTGTAACGATGTGGAAAAAAGAACAGGCAAGAAATGAATTTTAAAGTAGTACAATACTACAATACTAAATATACTAATACAAATATACTAATACTAATACACGAATACTAATATACTAATACTAATACAATACAATAGTAGTACAATACTTAGTGGGAACCTCATAGGATGCGGCTCTGAGGAAGGTGAAATCCGCCGAAACGTCAGCTTAATCGTGAACAAAGAATAATAACACCTCGCGTTTGCTCAACAAAAATACGAAGAGAATTTTAAAGCATTTGGATAGTGTTTTTCGAATTAACACAAAGCATGGAGGTGGCAGTGATTCTGTGTTTACTCATTAGGTCCCACGACGAGACATTTAATTCGCGTAGGTCCTCGTATCGTTGCTTTGGACCAGCTGCTTCTGAACTTCTCACAGCAGTTTTTTCTTCTACTTACTTCTTTTTTTTCTGCATCACTTGTAGTTCTCCCCTCCCACAAGGAGAATACATCTTATGTCTATTACCACCCTTGTTGCGCACAATACAACTGGATTTTGCGTCAGTTTTCCTCTCTCTTTGATCAACTCTTTGGTATTATCAGTGGAGTGAACTGAGATCTACTGGCAATTCTTCCATGAGGCAGCTTGTACTCATCAGTCGACAGCGCTGACATGTGGTTTACTTCTTGGGAGTAAAAAGGCCTTTTCAAGTACGCAGTTGAGTTGAATCTCCGTGATTTAGAAAAAGAAGCCTACGAAAGAGTCGGAGAAGTAGAACTCTCAATTAGATCTGTGCATAGGCGTCCGACTTGATTACACCTCATTACTGTGAACTTCAACTTTTCAGCTCGCCCTCAACAGTGACCATTTCGGACACTATGATTCATATTTAATTCATAGACAGTGTGTGAGAGAAGAGGAAGAACTACGCAGTTAAATGCTGTTATCGACTCCATCCAATCTACATGGGGACGCACTACCACGGGCGTTCCAAGACTCCATGGACAACCGGCTGGATCAGTATTCAACGATATACATGATGGAGGAAAAGCCCTCAAGCAGAAGCGATGCCCCATGCATAGGTTCGAACACCGTTGTGGATGATGAACATAAGGAAACGAAATTAAAAGTGTAAAAAGCAATGACTGGCGCTTCGGCTTCGATTTGGATATTTGAAGCAAAAGCAACGCTAAATCATGCTACAAGATAGCTGGTTCAAGCAATTCAACATGCGAAAGCGACACCTCCTAAAGATGAAACTGACCCAGTTGTCGTATCTGATTAAAGAGTTATGGGAGATATAGCTAGCACATCACAAATTAGCAACAGAAACGATTCAACGACAAGTTCTGATTCGCTTGGCTGAGAGGTCTGTCTGTCTCGTATTTCGAAACCTGTCACATTTATTGCGGTTTTCAATTGAAATTCGAAAAAAAATCACACGAAATAAAATGTTGGTAAGAGATTTAAGACGTTGTTGAAGATTCAGTTCTTTGTATTTACGTGATAGGGTTGACGTCGAAAATGATCCTGAAAAAACACAAGCGCCAATTTTTTTTCGCACAGTTTAGCAAATACAAGCGACCACCGTTTCAAGGAGGCCAAAAAAAAATCGTGGTCTCGTACGCGATTAAAGCACGATAAATGGTGGTGTTTTCGACAATGAACAAAAACATCTGACGGTTAGAGAAACTATGGGGTTGAACACGTGAAAAAATCATAGAAGACATTCTATTTTACCCAATAGATGAGGTAGGAAACCCTTGTGAATTGAGGCGTATCATAGCATAGTGTCATGCTGTTGTGCATTAAAAGGATAAAACGATAAAGCTCTCGACGTTGATCAATCCCTGTGGGATGCGCCATGCATTCGACTTTATTAAGTGTCGTTGGAGATGAATGCATATCTGGCCTATACAAAGACTCACGGTGGCCTACCCATGCCAGAGTTGCTGTCCTCCCAGATAAGTCTGGTAGCAATTTACCGACCCCGTAGAGATGGAAGGCTTGGTGGACCATGGGCGTGGAGATCGATTCCACGTGTATGCTGCATGGTACCTCTGACCACTGCGCCACACGCGTCCCTGTGTATATGTTGAACAAAAACTTATGTTTCGACGGATTCATCGTTATCATGCTAAGATATTTGCAAAGCTTTGAAATCCAAGACAGCTTCGAACTCGCGATTACCCTTTCCAGAGGCTATAGCCCCAGCTAAACTGCATTCCATGCTGATTTCCGCGCTCCAAATCATTTCTGTTGACGGGTGATTGCTGAAGGCGCCGTTAGATACAAAACTGACTTAGAGAAAGGCAAAACCAGGTCTCCC
The DNA here is from genome assembly GCA_900624975.1 of Angiostrongylus costaricensis. Lineage (NCBI taxonomy): Eukaryota > Metazoa > Nematoda > Chromadorea > Rhabditida > Metastrongylidae > Angiostrongylus > Angiostrongylus costaricensis. Next base: position 48,581 of record UYYA01004956.1, read on the forward strand.
ACCCATCCACACATATACTACACGCACACATACACACCTATATATATGTACTTACTTGGATACTTGGATGTTCCGTCTTCACGAGTTGTGCGGACTCCAGCACGTTTGCCATTAGTTTCTTTGCCTCACATTCGTTGTCCATGGGGATGGTTTTATTGGAGCATGGTGGAGCGTGCAAGTCTCAGACTGTGATCTGTAAAATAATTGCAGCTGCAGGTACACCTGATTAGTTTTGTTTACGGACACGTCCACCCATCGTGTAGATGGCCGTCCTAGGAAACGCTTGAATTCTCGTAGGGTCTACTCTACAATTCTCTTAGTCCATCTGTCGTCTATTCTTCTCATTATGTGATCGACCCATCTATGTTTCGCTATCGATGTATGTTCTCCTAGATCTCGAAGATGTGACCGATTTCGAAGGTCAGAGCTTCGCACTCCGACTAGATATTAAGAGTGCAGCTTACATTCCAGAAGAAATCGCTCAAGCGCTCTGTGAGTAGTGCGAAGCATTCTTGACGTGGTTGAAGTATCAACCCACGTCTCTGCAGTGTAACAGAGCGCCGGGAGTACCGCTGAATCGAAAAGGTGAGCACGGATTTTCAGGTCCTTGTTTTCATCGGTGTATTCTTTGAGAGGCCCAAATTAGGCCCTAGCTGCTCTCCTTCTTCTATCCATATCCATTTTCTCTTTTACGTTGTTTTCCGTGTTCATTGATCGCCCAAGGTATACGTACGAGGTGGTGTCTGCAATCAGAGAGCCGTTAGGTTCAATTTTTTCGCTTTCACACACAAACACAAGCATGAATTTATATATATATATATATCATGCTGACATGGTGCATCATATAAACACATTACTACCAGTAATTGGAGGTATCTTACAAATTGTACGTTTCTATGCGAAACACAACTGCAAACCTGCTGAGATATTTGCAAAACATGGACCCCGAGCTAGATCTCAACTCGTGATTACCCTTTCCGTGGGGTCACATGTTAAGCATGACATCACTGAGGCTCTCGTTCTGTGCTTCTCTCTCTTTTCCTTCCTTTCTTCTTTCTTTCTTTTTTTTCTTTTTCTTTCTGAACACAAGTAAGGCACATTAATTCTTTATACCGATGTTTAAGGAAAGTCGGTTTACAATGATATTATTGCGTTGTGTGCTAGTTGATAATGATAACTTTTTCAGGATGGGTTGTCTGAAAAAAACATGTTGTCATTGCTGAACAATCACTATTATCAGCAACCAACGTTGTGTATAAAAGGGAATTGCCGGGTGAGCATGTCTCATTGGAGCGATGATGCATTGAGGGACTCGAAACGTCGAAACGAGGACGCCACATCGAGAAGACGAACAACTGTGGACCATCTCCTCGGATCACTGGCTGTGAGGTAGACGAAGGCGTCGAAAGGTTGGCGGAATAAATATTTAGTAAGAACCTAGTGTTAAATTGTCGATGAAACAAGGCACATTAGGACACATTTGTGCTGAATTATTGCAGCTGGGAACAAGGATGGCCTTGACAAATGTGTAATGGTGTTTACGTATGTGGTATATATGCGTTTTGTGGTCGTATATGTATATACACATATATACATGTATATATATATATATATAAATTCATGCTTGTGTTTGTGTGTGAAAGCGAAAAAATTGAACCTAACGGCTCTCTGATTGCAG